>LOJH01017956.1:7531-17531 GCA_001685095.1 Ellobius talpinus
CTCAGGAGGCAGAGGCAGGAGGATCTCTGAGTTCAAGGTCAGCCTGGTCTACAAAGGGAGTTCCAAACAGCCAGGGCTATTACACAAGAGAAACCCTGTCTCAAAAAACAAAAGCAGATTTGAGGGGCTGAAGAAATGGTTTGGCAAGTATGAGCAGTTGTGGCTCTGGCATGGTGGCTCACAACCACCCATGACTCCACTCCCAGGGAACAAAGCATGGCAAACAGGCAAAATGTTCACATACAGAAATACAATGTAAAAATCCTTTTAGAAGCTTTTTTTTTTGAGACAGGGTCTCATTGTGTGGCCCTAGCTGACCTGGAACCAGGCTGGTTTTAAACTGAGTTCCTCCTGCCTGACGCCTGAGTGCTAGGAATAAAAGCATATGCCAGCAACCACTCCTAGCTATATATAAAAAAAAAAGATTCTGCAGATTTGTGCACACATGTGCAGGTGCACGTGGCGAGGGAGGGCATGTAGAGGCCAGAGGTAGACACCACCCATCTTCTTCCATTGCCCTCCAGCTTATTTTCTTGAGACAAGCTCTCTCACTGAACCAAGAGCTTACTTTTTGGTTGGGCTAGCTGGTCAGCAAGCTCTAAGGAGCAGCCTGTCCCCACGCCCCCAGTGTTAGTGTTGAGACAGGGCTGCCCAACCAGCTCTGACATGCATGCTAGGAACCTGACTGCTGAACAGTCACTTTATCACTGAGTCATCTCCCTAATCCCATATTTGATGTTTTAACAAAAGTCAACTAACAAGTGGTCAGTTTTCCTACAGATAAATAAATATAGATCACACATTTTTGGGTAGGTTAAATGTATCCTTCCAGGTATTCCTCAGACTCCAGTATAAAATACCCTGACTGCTGAGGATTCCAGGCACATGTGTTGTACTATATACACAAAGCATGGACATGCATAAAATAAATCTAAAAGTGTAGTGATATTTCATTTGTACATTCATAAATAAAAGCTTGCCTGAAGATCAGTGTAAAAGTCACCCTGGTCAGCCTTATAGACCAGGCATCGGTAACACACACCTTTAATCCCAATAGCCACACTAGTTTGACATAGAAACCAGGAGGTAGTGGTGCACGCCCTTAATCCCAGCAGTAGAGAGGATTATAAAATGGGAAGAGACAGCTCTCACACAGTCTCATGCTGAGATTTCTAGAGGCAGGATCACTATTTCAGACTGAGGTAGAGGTAAAAGCCAGTGGCTGGCTGCTTTGCTTTTCTGACCTTCAGGTTGAACCCCAGTATGTGTCTCTGAGTTTTATTAACTGTGCTACATAAAAGAATAACTAAAAAGCAATGCGAGACCAGAGCTAGAGCGATGATGGCTCAGTAGTTAAGACCACTGGCTGATCTTCAGAAGGACCCAGAGTTTAACTCTCAGCACCCACATGGCAGCTTTCAGCCATCAGTAGCAGAGGCTCGGTATGATCTTCAAAAGCTCACCTCTACCAGCGTTCCAATAGCTAGTGCCACCTCCGAAAGACCACTTGTTCAAAACACGAGTCTGTAAAGGACATGGCAGGTTCAAATCCTAACAATACCTAATTATGAAAATTACAAGTAAATAACAATATTCTCATAGGGCGGTCATCTTAGATGTGCCGTGTTCACCTCCTCAGTGATCTTCAGTCTGTGGTACTCCATGGCAGGTATTATTGTCTCCATTTAAACTGTCATTACTCCAGCAAATATTTAGCCTACTGTGTGCCATGCATTGTCCCACACAGAGAATGCAGCAAAACAGGAAAGTTATGCCATAATGCTTTCTCCCACCTAGCATCAAATGACATTACTTATTGAATAACTGGACAACAAAGAATTGAGAACACGGGGGCTGGGGAGATGGCTCAGCAGTTACAAGTGTTTGCAGCTCTTCCAGTGGGTTCCAGCGCCTGTTACTTCAGCTCCAGGGAATTCAGTGCCACACACAAAGGAATCTTTAAAAACAGTTGAGAGCAAGGTGTCTAGAACAAAAACTCTAAACTGGGTTATAAGGAATCCTTTCAGTAAAACCATGAGGAAAAGGAAGATGAGAAATCTCGCTCAAGGTCCCAGTGTGAACACTGTCACAGCTCAGCACAGGCAACTAGAGCCGAGGTGTTCCACTTTATAAATCCCTGGTCCTCATGACTGCTTTTGGAATTAGTTAAAACTCAACTATCAAATTAGCCTTCATTAAGTATTTGAGTGTGCCATTAAATTCAGACATGGAGAGAAAACTCTAAGTTTGTGTTTATTTCTATTTCAGGTTGAAGAATCTGAAAAGACAAGGAAGACTCCCAAGAGAACATGGTGGAAGTGCTTCAAGGTCATCGTCACCACACTCACGGTCCTCCTCTCAGTCACTGTCACTCTTTCAGGCACACACGTAACACCCACTTGACCCTTCCTCCCTCCAAGGACTGATAAACGGTTCCATGGAATCAGAGCTCTGCATCGGGAATTCTGAACTCACCTGGTGGTGGAAAACTGGACCCTTGGTGCGAGGCATCTTCCCGCCTTCTCTCTTCTGTCTGTCCTCTCTCTCCCTAGCATGGCCTTGCTACTGTTGCACTTCCTCCTTGGCCTCCCTCACCTTTAAGACTGAGTGACGCTGGTGCCTTTATCCCCAGCACTCAGGAGGCTAAGGCAGGCAGATCTGAGATCAAGGCCAGCAGATCTACATACCAAGTCCAGGCCACCAATCTATATATACCAAGAGTCTACTCAAAACAGCATGGTGACTCATGCTTGTAATCCCAATACTCAGAAAGCAGGACTGCTGTGAGTTCAAGGCTACCCCACGTTACACAGTGTGTTCCAGGTCAAACTGCTCTTACAGTGAATTGTTTCAAAAAGTAAGCATTTTTAAAAAGCACAAACCCTGTACATTATACTACAAAAGTTCAACTCAACTCTGCCAGGCATCACCTGTGTCTCAGGGACAAGTACTGTACTGTTGTTCCTCACCTGGGGGCAGATATCAAATACACATTTCCTACAGAGGTCATCATCTAATGTCATCTATCAGTAGTGGGTTACTGAACTAATGCCATTAGTTACTGATATTCGTACTGAAACCCATAACTAACCTTAAAATAGCCTTAGAAATAAGAATTTTAACATGCACATACAGCCTTACCTTTCATGTTTCATTTAAAATGAAAATTCAAATCAGTTTCATGTGAGGCAAATCTTTTGTGTACAGGTCAAAAATACAAGTAAGCCATATTTTAACAAGTCACAGGCCGTGCCCTTTCTGAGCACTTTGACTAACAGCCCTTTGTGGCTGCTTTAAATGGCAACTCATCCAGCAACCTCGTGTCCCCAACACTTCTGACACAGCATCCAGCTCTGCTCTGCAGTTACTAACACCAATGGGAACAAAGGTCTTTTTCCTTTAACATTTACTCATGGGTATCTGTGTGTACATGCATGTGCCAGTGTGCCTGTAAAAGTCAAGGAACAGCTCTATGGAAGCTGATTCTCTTCCCACATATATTCCAGGATTGAATTCAGGTCATCAAACTTGGTAGCAAGCACCTTCCCCACACTGAGCCATCTCACCAACTCAAGCTCTTAACAGTTTTAAAACTCATTTGGCTTCATGCCTTTTTAAGTACAAGTCTTAGAAGTCTGAAGTAGATTTGAGGCCATCCTAGTCTACATAGTATCTTACAAAAAGAACCAGATAAGCCAGGCATGGTGGTATATTCCCTTAGTCCTGGGACTTAGGAGGCAGTGGCAGGTGATCTTTGAGCTAGGGGCCAGACACAGACACAGAGACAAAAGAATAAAACACAAACTAAGAAGGCATAGTGACTGATGGGAAGTGTACCAGCTGATGCTTGAATGAGCTGTGGTAATGAGCAGTAGCCAACACTTCCAAAGCCACTTTGCTGGTTTAGTCCTCTGACCAGAAAAGCACATCCCATTCACAAAGTCATCCTTGGGACTGCCTCTCCTACAGCACACTAACAGCCTGGGGTGCACAACACTGAACTGCACTGTGATACTAAGAATGAACCTTTAACTGTGTTAGTGACGTGACGTTTATAGGTCACTGGCAGGCACATAAAAGCTGTTACTTGTATTATTTTTATTTTAGATAAAAGAGGGCCAACTTAAAGAAAATTATCAGAGCTTCAAAGTTATTTACTGAATCAAGCACTTCATGATATAGCCACACCCATTTGAATTATTAGTGTGTCTGACCCCTTGATTGTGGATCACACAGGACAAGCAGCAGTTTGTTGCCTGACAGTTTTTAGGCAAAAGAATCTGAATAGTAAGAAAATTTGTCACATCTCAGACATATTTTTGAATCCATAGAAAACTGGATTAAAAACTTAGTGGTTTATAACTCTCTATATAAAACATTTATTCTAGCCAGGCGTTGATGGCACACACCTTTAATCCCAGCACTCGGGAAGCAGAGGCATGCGGATCTCTTTGAGTTTGAGGCCAGCCTGATCTACAGAGTGAGTTCCACAACAGGCTCCAAAAGTTAGAGAAACCCTGTCTCAAAAAAAAAGTTCTAGGAGTACACATTAGCATAATTACTAAGAAGTTAAGCAGTTCAACATCACCTAACCCAGTTCCCTCATTTTACATAACAGAAAGACAAGAACCAAAAGCCTCAAAGAATGGTGAATCCTTGGGGGGAGAGGGGACTAGGGATCAAACCCAGGACTTTGTGCATACTAGGCAAATGTTATCCCCAAGCTACACAGCCTTGATTGGAAGTTTGAGGGTTTTTTGCTCATCTCCAATTAGACAGCACTGTAGAAGCACAGTTGCTGCTCTGTTTCCAGGCTGAAGGGGTCTCAGTGCTTCCTTTCCTACACAATCTTAAGCAGAACTTAAGGGTTTTCCGGAGAATGTGAATGTACAAGTTGAAGAAAGCTTCCTGGAGGAAGAAAAGCAGTTGCTCAGATGGCCTGGTCCGAGCTCAGGCTGAAGAGTAAGTGTGGTGGCATCACAAGCATCCTCGTTCATTTAGGTTTTCAAACTGGCTGTGGCCCTGCTCCGCACCTCAATACCAAGCAGCTCACACGCTTTACCCCAGAAAATTCATGTCAAAAAACAGAATGAGGTCTGTACACACGAGTGGCCATAATCCCATGGAAAGTTAGGAAATCGGAAAAATGACACCAACAGCTCCAACAGGATCTACACACATAGCATACTGCATGGCAGAGAATTCAAAGACCAAGACAGGCTAAGTCACTAGATGCCATGAGTTACAGGGGAGTGGAGCCTCCAAGTTCCATTTGTATCAACAGTCAGAAGCAGCTCGGTGGACAGTGGCATTTATTCAGCATACTATGTGCTGGTAATTAGATTCTTAATCTTCCCAATAACTGAGATGATTTCCATGGCACACCCAAGACACCTGAAGCCCAAGCTGTCACATCGAGTCCCTTGAACTAGCAAAGGCCGGAAATCAACACTGAATGCTGCTGGAGGTATAGCAGGCTCTGTTGAACACAATCATGCAATCGCTCAGTCTACAGCAGAGCCCAGCACTTGGTTCATTTCTAATTTCCCAAGGTGCTTTTCTTCACTCCCTATTGCCCTCTCCACTTCTACCCTCTGAATACCAGCTTTCAACTCTCAATTACTACAGCCACCTGGATATTAGCACAAGCACTTCAAATTTTATAATCTCCTAACTCCAACTGTATTTTACTTCCTTCCTTCACCAACCTCCTTGACTATTTTTCTAGTTTCAGTACAAGAAACTTCAACTCTCCAGTAATCTGAAACCTTAACTCTTCCCTTCAGCTCTTTCCAATTCAATCAGCAAATATTACAAGACTCCTTTGTCAAAGTTGTTTCATAGCTCTGGAACCACAGACCTACAGAAACAGCTCCTCCCAAAGGGCCCTGCCACATCCTAACCCTTTCTCGTGCACCCAGCAGAAGTCTACCAGCCACTTTCCTCATTTACAACCTCAGATACACACAGCAGACATGAAGCTTGTTCCCAAGCCTCATCAACAGAATCAGACATCCTGAAGCAGGGTTTTACTCTGCGGCTCTGGCTGGCCTTGAACTAGGTTATTTATCTATAGGCCTTTGCCTCCTAAGATAGTATTGAAGGAACATGTCACCATCAGACTAGATCCAGAAAACAGGCACCTGGGCTCTACCTCTAATAATACTGTCACTCTGGGATGGAACCCTCTGTATGTTTATAGCTTCACTAATAAGCATGCCTCAATTATGCCAAGGTGAGGAAGTTTTATAGATGGAAAAGAATAGATGTTTGGCCAGTATCAGTAAGGAAACAGCAGGCAGGACTAGCACATTATCTGTTTGCAATCATCTGTCCCATTCATGTATTTGTTAAAACCTACACCATGACCTGGCAAGGCCGACACAAATGAAAACCCACATTCCTCCAACAGTGGTTCTCAACTTTCCAAATATTTGACCCTTAGAGTTCATGTGGCGGCCCCCAAACATAGAATTTTTGTTGCTACTTCGTAACAAATTTTGCTAGTTACAGGATTGTTCACTACCATCTACCCCACCCACACAAGTGGCAGCAGCACACAGGTTGAGAACCACTGCTGAAAAGAACAAGCTGGAACAAGCCTGCAATCCCAATGCTTGGAAGGCGTTGAGGCAAGACAGGCTCAAATTCAGGACAGCATGATCTACATAATGAATCCCAGAGTGGCTAGGAATGACACGGGGCAAGACCCAATCTCAAAAAAGAAAAAGGGAAAACAAGACACGAAAGGAAATGGAAGTGCCCTCTGTTTCCTGTAGTTACACTACTGGGAAGATCTTGTTCAATGTTGCCAATAAACATTTAATTAAATTTACTCTCTTCTAAAAATAGTGGTCTCATTACACCCGACAACACACAAGGCAAAGAGCAAACACCTTCATACATAGTCTCGCGCCACCCTCATGAGTGTTCTGGGGAAAACTGGAACAGCCCTTTTCTAGCACTGATTCTTTAACGTGTTATACAGTTTTTGACTACTTGTACATAAACACTAATTTTCAAATGACCCAGCATTTAAAGTTTTGTGTGATGTTTAACCACTACAGTTCTCTTACCTTCAACTAAAAACAAAGTATTTAAAGACAACCATCCAAGAGAATAGCTTAAACTGGGAGGGGAAAAACGACAGTGCAAAGCATGCATTGGGTGCTATAAAAGTTTAATTGTTAAGACAAAAGCACTACATTATAAACATTAAGTGATCTTTCAGAAAATAAAATTTAGTGCAAAAAATTAAAACCCCGTGAAAGTCCACTGTAAGCTCCATTTGAAGAATCTATAAGGAAGTATCTACATTGGAAACAGTCCCGACAGAATTTGCCCAGGAAGAATAACTTCTAAAAATGTTAAACGGTACAGAGGACATCTTATAGTTTAAAATGAAGTCAACCACATACTAAAAAAGACATGCTGACAGGTCTTAACACATAGAACTAACTGGCAGTAGCATGCTTTATAGATCAGTGATTGTGGAAGTCATTTACAAGTTTCTGGTTCCAAGTTTTATTTACTGATTTAGCCATATCTCTACTGTAATAGTCAAAAGGCCATCTTCCAAAATTTAGTAAGGATTCCATTTGTCTCATACCAGCTTTATAAAAAATGTGATTAAGCTCAATATAATCACACTCATTCATACAACAAAAAAGGCAATTATGTAATTCCTTTTCTCAAGTATTTATTTAAAGCAGTTTCCATGACATGTTAAATGTCACATTCAAGTACTGGCATTAACAGATCTCGTAAGTTTCTTCCAGTATTTTCTAAAAGCAATTAAAGTCAAGGAAGTAACCTTGCCTTCAAATTCTAGAGTACAAACAGAATACAACCAATCCAATTACAAAAAGATACAAATTAACTTTGAAGAGTTGCTGCCAAACATCAAGTTTCCCAAAATAGAATTCTAAAACCTTTATCAGTATAGTTAATGAAAATCCCTCCCATTTTAAGTTTAAAGTAACAAATTTGGACTGCTTTAACACCTTCCCTTTACACAGAATCTAATTTTGAAACATCGTACTCGTACGTGCTGTTTCTTAAACTGGGGAATAAACCCAGGGCTTCCCTCTTTAGGCACATGCCCAGGTCCTAATGCAATTTCCTAAGTTCTTTCCCCTTCACCTTCCTAAATCACATGACTCTCAGATTATCTAAGGCCATTTACAATAAAGCTGCCACAACCAAACATCCTTAAGACTCTAAGGTGCTCAGGACAACAGGGTAAATATATAACCAACCCAACTCCAGCAAGGCAATTTCAGTCAGCCAGTGGTTAATTCATAATGCAATGGATGATTCACATCATTGATGAGAGAGGGTCAAGGTACAAACAGTAAGAGTGTATCTGCCTGTAGAGAATTTAAAAACCACAAGTCAGTGTGTTCCCAACTATGGCCACTTACTGCCGTTGTCACTTGTATACTCACTAGAATGCTAACCATCTTCTGAATATTTTTCCACGCTAGATGTAGAATTACTTTATAAAAATATGTAACTTTATCTTTATACGATAAAAGCAAAAACTAGAACACCTTATGGAACAGCATGTTTATTCTATCTTTGAGTAAAGGTTTTTATTACATTAGCATAGCTAAAGGGAGTTTATGTGAAATAAAGAATCCCAGGCAACACTGCCTTATAATTCACAAACGCAGATGGCCTACACACCTCTATGAAGTACATTATAATCACCCTTCCCCCAATTACTAGATTACAGGCAACTGAGGGCAAATTCAACGACAGCAAATTGAATTTGCATAATTGTCTATTTAACTGGCTAGAATCATTTTACCCAAGGAAATTTTCAGACAAGAAGTCTAAACTCTGCTAAACTGTTAACAGCTTTAAAGTGGCCAGCAATGAATAAAAGATGTACCGCTCGCTATCTTTCAGCCTTGCCAAAAATTAGTTTAAAAAAAATCTATTGCACTATTAGGAAATTGTCCCAAAATAAACTTCATTGTTACTGTATTAAGCATGGACCTAGAGAATTTAACAATGCAGGCATTATGTTCATAATCAACACAAAAACAATGCTAGATACTGGGTTCAACCCTTCTGGTTGTCAAGAATCCTAATACCTCAACATCCTAAACACAAAATGCAAAGCACAAGGTAGTCTTAACTAAGGAAACATTCCAAGCATAAAAGTATAAAAATGAAAACTTCTAAACATGTAAAGTAACTTACTCAGAATGAGCTGCCATCTCCACAACACCCCGAATCCTAACATGGGAACAGCATACGATGAATTAAGTCGCCCCGGTGCCCAAAGGATAGATATGGCGACACAGCCTGACTCTAATACACACTAAGTTTAGGGAAAGAATTTTTAAAAAGGAGAAACAGAACCCCAGGAAGAGAAGTAAACTCACCTGGTAGTAGAAACCTAGTAAACCAAGACACAAAACTGACTCGGGAAAGCAGACCTAGAAAGCTCACTGCTTGAGAACTGGCAATACAAACAGGTCTACCCAGAACTAAAAATCAAAGCTACCTAACAGTCTACCAAGAACGTTTCTATACTGAACTCCAGTT
Source organism: Ellobius talpinus (assembly GCA_001685095.1). Lineage (NCBI taxonomy): Eukaryota > Metazoa > Chordata > Mammalia > Rodentia > Cricetidae > Ellobius > Ellobius talpinus. Next base: position 17,090 of record LOJH01017956.1, read on the forward strand.
CTAAAAGGGTAATGAGCAGTCAACATTTAATTTACCTGCTTTATTTCCTTCCCTCAAGCTTTTCACTACTAACCACCCTACATGTACAAAACACACACAACTAACTTTACTGAAATTCTACTGAATAGCAGGCATTTTTTAAAATGTGGGCAGTGGGGAGCAAATAAGAGGAAATAAGCTTTGTAAGTTTAAGAGTTTATGAACAAATGTTAAGAAAACAGTATTCTGTGAGCATGGAGAGGATTTCAAAATACCCCTGGCAGAGCCCCCAATGAAAGAAGATGTGGTAGCCCAAGCACTGGTACACATAGGGGTAATGAACAAAACCAAGGATTGGATTAAAGTCTGACATCACTCAAGACCGCCAGATGTTCCAGCAGCCAACGGACTCTCATTCTGGCAAAAAAACTAGTGTCTGAAGCAGTTGCAATGGTTTTTTTGA
>LOJH01017956.1:22531-29548 GCA_001685095.1 Ellobius talpinus
TAGAGGCTGGGAGGAACCTAGCAATAAAACGGCTGCAGTTTACTTTCCAGGAATTTTTTAACCTGAAGGTTGCCCTTGGCAAGCTACACTAACTTTTCTACCTATCCAAATTTGCACAAAGGAAATGTCAAATAGCAGTTAATATAAAAAGTATAGTACTTACTGCTATAATCACCATATCCATAGTAGTTGTTGTAACCAGTGTAGTCATATCCTCCATAACCACCGTAACCTTGGCTGTTATATCCATAGTTGCCATAGCCTTGATTCCAATAGTTACTATATCCCTGGTTCCAGTTTTGACTGGGGCCTGCAGCACATTAATAGGTTCACTAAAGTCAGATCAGCAAAGATCTTTACTTCAGGATAAGTAAAAGCAGAAAAGCTTAAGACAGGGTAAACTTAGGCTATAGCTTACCACCACCTCTTCCACGAGCTCTTCCTGCAAACCCTCCTCTAGATCCCCACTGCTGCTGTTGCTGATACTGTTCCTTCGACATGGCTACTTTTATTTCACACTAAAAGAGAGAAAAAAATTATATTGATTCAAGAAAATGACTGTAATCATCAGAACAGCGGATACTGTTTAAATTAAGCTGTGTAACATAGTCTGTCCTTCCACCCCAGTTTTCAGTTACTCATTGTAACTCGGGAGGGGGCACCCTCACTTCTGATGTGATTGATCAAAGACGTGCTTGCTAAAGATCTACTACTTGTTCTGTTGGGTCCTAAAAACTTATTTGGTAAAAAGTTTATATAAAATACATTTTAATGCTGGTGGTGACACATGCCTTTAACCCTAGCAGATGGGAGGCAAAGGCAGGCAGATCTCTGAGTTCAAGGCCACTTTGGTCTAAAGAGCCAGGGATCTGTGTGTACAGAGAAACAGCCTCAAAAAAACAAAATAAGTAAATAATAAAAATACATTTAACAAACAAATCCCTGCTGCTCACCAACAAAAACAAAGAATTGACTGGTAACTTCAGCTAGTAGACTGTAAGTACAAGCAAGTAACTTGGATCCGACAGCCAAACATTGCACCACAAGTTTTCTGAGCCACTCACTCAATAACTGAACTTACTTTACTAAGACCAACATTGTGGTATTTCTTTTCCATTATCTTCTTCACTGGTTCCTCTTCCTTAAAGGTAATAAAACAGAACCCACGCCTCTTATTGGTCTTGTTGTCCATGGGGAGCTCTATGGATTCCACCTGATAGCAGGGAAAAAAAAGACTTAGTATTCTAGTTTGTGCTCTATTGTCATTAATAACAAATTTACACAGGAGGAGGAGGGTGGCAAAGAAAACACATTTCACTCAAGCTCTATTCTGCTGTCTCCCCATTTTTCTAATCTTTGGTGATTTATCAGTCTTTCTTTCTACCTAACTCAAAGATCACAAATGCAGAGCCCCACAAGAACAAAATGAGACAATAGCCATTTTAAAAGAAACAAGAGAGAATCTGCATTTGAGAAAAAAAAAAGATATGATGTAGTAACAGGACTACAAACTGGAGACACAGTGGCTGCAGCTACACAGGTAGGCAGCAGCAGCTCCACTTTTGCTTGCTCCTACAATCACATAAGAAAACCCATATACCCAGGCTTTTATGTGTGATACTTATGAGTATTAGGCATTCCATTTTTAAGCCCTAACACAAAAGCATGTATTCTTATTTGAATTGAGTAAGAGATGTCAGCATGATGTCCTTGGAGACCAAGGCCACAAACAACTCGGCTTAGCTTTGATTATTAATTCATGAAAGGAACTGGTAGTTCACTATTTCAGTACGTCTACAGTCTCACTAAATTGGCACTTATATATATTTAAATTGCTAAGTTACTACATTACTCTGTTCTTATTACTTTACTATTCTTAAATTTTTCCTTTTTATATTTCAGGTCAATCTTGACTTCCTCCTCATACTGCCTGTACTTTTCTTCCTTCTAAATGTTCTGAGTTAAGCATGTTGTACAACCCAGACACAATGGGTCATTCCTGTAGTTTATGTGGGACAGAGGCAGGAAGGTGTCTTAAATTAAGGAGTTCAAAGAGAAGAAAGAAAAAGTTAAAGGACAGCCTAGGTTACCTAACAGACCCACCATCTATGTGTCCAGTACTTTACATATGCACATGCTCAACAAAAGAAAAACGTTCCCTAATCTTCAGATCTGCTCATTCAATTTCCTTATTACGAATTTTTGCAACTCTGAAAAACAAAGTGGCCAAGTCCACTTAATGTACAATTACACATTAATTTTTGACATAAACTGGATTGAAACACACATACCTCACCAAAACCACCAAAATACTCTCTTATTTTCTCTTCTGGTGTATCTGGAGAAAGGCCACCAACAAAAATTTTTTTGACAGGCTCTTTTGTTTTCATGGCTTTGGCCCTTTTAGGATCAATGACTTTCCCATTCAATTTATGTTCTTTCTGATCCATGACCTAAGAAAATTAAGTTTTTCACTTTAATACGTAAAACTTAACTAATGTACAGAAATAAACTACTTCAGCTAATACAGACTAGTGCCCAAGTATAAAAGTCACTAAGAAGGATGGAGGGGAAGTACACCAGTTGAATTGATTACTAGGTAACCCACCTTTAACTGATAAACAATGGTTGCTAATGACTTAAAGTTGATTGTTGTACAGATATCTGCAGGTGTGAGGTAACTACTCTATTCAGAGACTTGAGTGAGACAAATTGCTTGTCTAACAAAAATGTAAAACAGGCAGTTTCTGCCAACTTGTCATAGTTTATCTTTTTAATTAGACTTTTAAAATCCCCCACTACCTTCTTGAAAACGTCTGCTGGGACTCAATATAGACCATGTACTTATTATGCCTCAGTCCCTTTTAAAATTACTTTTAATTTAGAATGGCAGGCACATGGAAAGTATTCAGTAAATAATTCCCAAATCCACCTCTCCCTTCAAAACACAGGGTGTGTTAACAAACCTCCTCCATTGTCCCAGCACATGGACAGTAGAGGACAGGAGATTCAAGTAATACAGCCTGGGTCCAGTCTAAGACACATGCAACCTTGTTTCAAACAAGGAAAGAATATAAGAAATGTGTCTCATCTTTTTCATGAAAAGAACCCACAAGTAACATACAAGTTTACTCTATCAAATTCTCCATGTTTCATTAATCAGAATATATAACACACTACCTTATCTACACTCTCCGACTCTTTAAATAGCACAAAGCCAAAACCCCTTGATCGCCCTGTGATAGGATCTAACTTCAGAGTGCAGTCTACAACTTCACCAAATTTGGAAAAGTAGTCCTTCAGATCTTTCTTTGTAGTGTCCCAGCTAAGGCCTCCTATAAACATTTTCCTGTAAAGACAAAAAGCAGTATTAAAATGCTAAGAAAATTAAACCTTGCCTTGTATTTACTCACATCAGTAACCCACCCTTTTCAAGCTACATTTACTACAATAAAATATTATTCTTCCTACACAAACACGTATCAAAAAACACTACTGTTTAAAGTTCCACTTAACATTGCCCCTTCTGATCAACCACAATACTGAGCAAGAAGCTAATTGCTGGTATTTACATACATATGCATATATACATACGTATATATATATGAATGGATGCCAAATAAAAGTATTAGTTTTTTAAAGGTAAAATCTTGGCTTCCAGATCTTAACAAATCTTCATTAACCATGTCAAGGGCTATGCTGCAGTGTCCAGTGTGGCAGCCCCCAGCACACTGTCTATGCTGAGACTCTTTTTCTACTTTTTAATAGTTCTCCCATCTGCAGAACTCTTAGAACATAAAATGGAAAAATGCTAAGTCCTCCAAACTGAACTAACCTTTTTCACTTCCAAGAGTCCTTAAAAGGAAACAAAGTAATCATGTAAACTGCATAGAGAAAGAATTACCCACTGAATCACATCTCAGATGATTTATTTACTTACAGTAGAACCTCAGCTAACAAGTTATGAAATGCTTAGGCCTGTAAAATGGTAAGTGGAAAACACCCAAGAAAAGGCCATATAGAAAGAACAAATTAAGTCTCAACATACAGTAAAATGCCAAAAAGCAGTTCTGGCAGCAGTTGTGATCCTTTCTACATTTGCTTGTTTTACCAATAAGTTAACAGCAGTAATTAAATTATAAAAGCACATCTGTACCTTTTACCCTTTAAGAGTCAAAATGAAAACAGTAAGTTGTCAAAATTAGCCCTATAAGGCTAAAATTTTCACTTCAGAGATAAAACCATGCTTGCTCAAGATGTTCTCACCTTCATAACTTGGGGGGGGTGTCATGAAAAGGGATGGGGAAGATAAGGCACCAGCTCTCAGCTCTGCAAACAGTAAACATCTCCCCACTTTAGACCTTTAACAGGCTGCCACTACAGCCCACTGGGCAGTAAAGTAAGATGCTCATCAATCTTTTTATCTTCACCGCTAAGGTGTCCAGTTAACTGAAGTGTTATCATTCTTACCACAAGTTTGTTTGAATTAATGCTAATACCAAAGCTAACATAGTACAAATAAACTTACTTCAGGTGACATTCAACTCTTTCCATTTAAAGTTAGGTTTTCAACCTGAAGATATTATAGAGTGGGCCCCAATTTTCAAGACTCTTTCAAAGTGTCTAGTCCTAAAGACTTATAATCATTTAGTAATGTTATAATCAAATGAATAAAACCAAAGCCCATTATGTACTTTTAAATGTCTGTTTATTGCCAATTCCATGGAAAATTTAAAACTTCTCAATACATTTCTTTTAACTCCTAATATATAACCCTTATTTAATAACCACTGCTATACACACAGTATTTTTTACCTACAGGACCAGAATATAACTTTCATAAGTGAAAATTCATTACCAACATGCACCTTTCAAGGCGAGGCAGATGCTAGTTTTTAAAGACAAGGATATTAACTACAAAGCAATGGTCTCTTGCTTAGATACTGTTAAGTTCTACAACAGAAACAAATTCAGCTAAATTTAACTACCTAGTAACCATTTCTGTTATTAATTTCCACATAAATAACTGAATAATTTAGAATTATTTTGGTCTAACCAAACTGACGTCCTAATAAAAGACAGTGTATAGGGTAAACCTGAAAACCAATAAAAGTCTGTCTAGTCCATTACCCAACTATCAGGACAGAATTGGTTTTTATTTCACGAAAGCAATGCATGGGGGAAAGTCCTCAATTTAAAATTGTTATATACTTCCGAATAAAAATAACACAGGACTGCAGAGATGGCTCAGCAGTTAAGAGCACTGGCTGCTCTTCCAGAGGACCCGGGTTCAATTCCCAGCACACACTTGACAAGCTCAGAGCTATCTCTAGCTCCAGTTCCAGGAGATTCGACACCCTCACGCAGAATATATACAGGCAAAACACAGCGCACACTAAATAAACAAATCTTCAAAAAGAAATCACACACAGAATGAGGTGTCTACTATTTTCAAACCACATAACTGCTGTTTAGATAGGAAGTTAATTTTCTAAATATTAGATATGCATACCAAGCCACCAACTGACCCAATGGCCTAATGGAAGTGTTCTCTTAATAACGAAAACCTTCACGCTCTTAATAGAGCTAAACTGTTCACTGCAAACACACTCTATAAACAAACCTCCTTTATCCAGAATATTAAATATTCTGGTCATCTTTTAACTTTTATACATTACATAGTATTACCTTTTCCCCCAAGTACTGTTTGTCCTCTCTAGTCCTGCAACTGTTTTCTATCTCCAACTATTTTAAATGAAATGTTTTAAGACAATTTGTGCCGAGGTCTTACACTACAACTCAAGCTAACTTCAGATTGGTGCCAATTCTCCAGCCTCCACCTCTAGTGGAGCAATTGGCTCCAAGGAATGACAGTCTTCAACACAGCAGTCGTGATTTAACAGCCTACGGACCTGCCATCTCTCTTAAGCTACCGTACTATGTTCATTTGCTCTGAAGCAAGCTACTAATATATCAGGTGCATCTCACTTGCTTAGCTTTTAGAACACATTTTCTTTCAGTTAGTTTTGCCAGCAATTACTTGTTCTCTAATGAATATTATCTCCCTTCCAAGCTACAAGTAAAGAGGCCAGGTAACATGTTTCCAAATCTTCTGTGAAATGTAACATCTTCTGAACTAAAGCTTAAAATTAGTATTTTGGTAGTACAATAACCAGAAAAGCCAATACATTGCAACAAATTGTATTCTACCTAATCCACCCTATTTTTATTCTGTAGGCACAAGGTTTAACTATATAGTATGCAGCCTAGTGGGAGAATGTCTGCTAATCTTTATGGACAAATAGGCAGCTATTGTAAACTCTCTAGAATACCAGCATGAACTTCCTCTCATTCTGAGATGGCTTGAGATTAACACTAATTTGAACTACTTTATACAGTCATTATCTTGTTTAAAGCACAATACCTATTGTCCATCCAATAGGGATGGAGCCTGAAATCAAAGGTTTATTCTCAAATTGCTATTAACTCCTGCAGACATAAACACCTTCCAGTAAGGGGACAGAACTTTGAAGTTTCTAAGCAATTAATTTAAAACTATCAAGAGAACTGTCAAAGTAACAACAAAGTGTCTCCTAAAGCTATAATCTAAATTTAAAATGTGTTCCTTAGCTGTAAGTGAACCAACAATCCCAATTAAAGAATTTACCCTACATCTGTCCCCTCTACTCCATTTTTTTAAGGTCTCATGTAATCCTACCTGATGGCAAACTTGTAGCAAATCTTCCTGCCTCAGCCTCCCCAGTGCTGAGTACTGGGATAATAGGTATGCACCACCACACCTGACTGACAAAGTTTAATTTCTTAATTCCACTTATAAACCAAGTATTTCAATAGCCCAAAGGAAACACAGACTCAATAATGTGTTTTCACAGTTACTGATAAGAAAGTCAGTGTCAGGGCTGGAGAGATGGCTCAGTGGTTAAGAGCACTGGCTGCTCTTCCAGGTTGTGAGTTCAATTCCCAGCAACCACATGGTGGCTCACAACCATCTGTAAT
>LOJH01017957.1:0-22016 GCA_001685095.1 Ellobius talpinus
CGGAGTTCTGGGGCGCCCACCCAGGTTGGGAAGCGCGGGCGGTGGGAGCGACTGAGCGCGTCTTGGAGTGGGAGAAAGTTCCCCGGTTCCGGTGAGCGAGTGCTAGCTAGGAGTCCGGTCCCTTGGCCAGTCTGGCCAACCGGGATCGGTACTCCGTCGAAGCGCGCGGCGCGGAAAAGAGTTGCGGGCCAAGTAAACTTGGCTCCGCTGCTCCGACTTGAGCTGCGCGCGGACTGAGCTGCGGCCGGACCGGCTCCAGGATGGACCGGAATCGGCTGGGCCGGAGGCAGAGGCCNGGGGGGGGGTCCGCGCTGCCACCCTTAGCTGCTCCTGGTCTCTGCGCGCCCCCGCCCTGCTTCAGCGGGCCCGGAGCCTCCAGAAGCTCCGGGACCCTGGTCTAGATCAGTACTGTCCCCAGGGCGGGCTCAGCAGCGGGGGACGCGCCCAGGGCTCACCTACTGCTGGACGCGGGCCCTGGAAGCCGCCGCCTGGCCAGCTTTGTTCAGCACCGCGCGTCCTGGTGCCCAGCCGGTGCTCGTCTGGAGCCTACCCGGGGCCCCAACGCCACCTCGGTGATCCCAGTCTCTGTTGCCTGTCCCCGATACCGCCAGCAGGCCGCCTCGGGTGACCCTCGGGCCTCGAACCCCGCGGTGTCCCAGAGCGTTGACAAATCCAATCATCCCTTTCGGAAGCAAGTGGGAAGTAAATGTCTCTTGGCCTTTCCTTAATGGCCGACTAGGGAATTGTGGGGCACGAGCACAGCTGTTTCTTTCGGGGGCTAGTGCGTACATGCGTTAGGACCTCAGCACGTTCCTGGCGAAATCCAAGTTTTCCCTTCGGCCTTTTCGTACTCTTTTGGATGCACCGAAATCGGGCGATGGAGATACCTTCACAGTTACTTCGCTGGTAGCAACTTCCTCTTCGAACCATCTAAAAGTGCAGGGCAGGCGCTACGGAAGATGAGAATTTAGTGTGGTTGAACTTTGGCACCCTAAAGTTTATGGCACCCTGAATCCTTGAGCCCTGGGTGCCAGTTTTGGCGCTCCTTACCAGGGTCCCCCAGGGTGCCGGCAAGGAGGCCGAGGAGGGGCTGCCGCATATGACACGGACCCTCCCAACTAGTTCGAGGTGGAATAATTTATTCCTTAAAAGCCAACCTATTGTAAATTGTTTAGATGCAGATACTAAATAATCTTTTAACTAAGATTATACCATCTTCCAAAAAAAATCAAACTCAAAACCCTAGCAAATAGGCGGAATTTAAGGGTTTAACATACAAGCGTTAAAGTTTGACAAAGCATGCAAGTCGCAGTAGAAAGTGAGAAAATGCCCACAGCAGCCCTGGGATGAATTAAATCAAATGGGACTCGTTGGGTCTTTTTGTTGCTGTGAGGTGAGAGAGCCGGCAGCTCTGCAGCCAAGTCAGCCAAGATTAGAACAGGCGATATGCTAAAAAGAAACGCTTGCATATGTTGGGTAGATTAGGGACAAAGAATCTTTTTGTCATGGAAATAGATTTTTTTGTTTTGTTTACTTCTTCACATAGAATTTCTCACACTTGGGTTGTTTTGTATTGCCCTCAATGACTACATGATCAAATGAATGGATTTATTTCTGCCGAATGAGAAAGACAGTCTTTCCCTCAAAAGAACTACACTGCATCCCAGTGAGGAATTTTAAAGCTTCATTATTGCGGCTCCTGAATAGCTCAAAATCCGCTTTCACAGCCGCCCTAAAATGCAACAGTGTAAATACTTCTCCGCTTTGTAGGGTCGTTATCAAAATGTGCAATGTCTCCTTTTATTAAAGCATATTTTAATTAATAGAGTAAAACCTCATGTGTTTAACAGTTAACAAGCTGAGGCACTGTTGTTCATTTTTAATTTCGCTTCAGAAATGTGAGTGTGGTAAAGTTAATCGTGTAAACACGTCAGAGGATATATAACCCGGACAGTGTTGAAAACCCCAGATAGTCAATTATTTACAAGTTCTCTTTTGAATTATGCTCGCTGCTCTAATTTATTTCGAGACTCTCCCATATCCAGGTTTTCCATCCTTTCAGGACTGGCGTTTTTATCCAGGCTGTGTTTTGCACAGTGGTTCAGACTTCTGATCCCGAGGTTGCCACAGTTCCTCATCATATTTTGCAACAGGCCAAAAATAGCCTGTCTGAGGCTGAGCCTTAGTAAAGCAACATGCACTATTCGGGTTTGAAGGATAGTTCAAGCAAACTATTAAAACAAGTTCTTTCTGATTTAATTGTTCTGAAGCAGATTGTTCATGGAGCATAAAAGATACTCTGTTTCCTCTAAAGCCAAGGAACGCTCACGCTGTCTTAACTCTGAGATAACCAAGAAAAGTAGTTTAAAAAAACAAAAAAGATAAATGGTTGTGTAAACTAAATTACTTCATTGTCATTTCAAATTTTTAATTCTTTTTAGGGGCACAGGAGACAAATGTGTGCTGCATGAAGTTCTAAGTGAGCTAAGTCTACTACAGTGTTTTAGAAATGGAGTAAATGATTCCTTTGTATCATTTTGGGTGTGACGTGTTAATTAAAGCACTGGGTCCATCCTGCAGTAAAATTGAAGGCTTTTGTTAATGCCATACAGGACAGATACCATATGTAAAAAAAATGAGAATAGTGGAGAGCAAAGATACATAGTCATGTTGACTTCTAGTAGAAACTCTACATTTTTATGATTTATTTTTCAGGATTTGGTTTTTAGACAAACAATGGGAAGGAAAAAAACAGCAATAGCTTTGGTTCTCTCCAGACCATGGCACTGAAGGAATGAATGACAGGTCTGAATGAAAACAAGCAATGCTTGCCTTGTGGAAAGTTCTGGAGTTACCTTGTAATAGCATTTTATTTTGAGTTACTGAGCCTTAAATCCCCAATAGAAACTGTCATTTTAAATTGCTTATTCGTGATTATTTCCCCTTTTAGAAATAAATGTGGTGCAGCTTTGGGGTTCAGTTAGATCTGTGCCACCGGTAATGATATCCTCTGAGCCAGCTGAACATTTTTGTTCTAAGAAAAACTCATTAAAACTTCCAGTGACAGTGCCGCGTTTAAGCCCCACCACGAACTTTAAAGACGTGGCAGCCGTGTGCCGGCAAAAGGAAAAGAAAAGCAGTCCTAAAGATGCATTTCTCTGCCCTGGGAAAGTCTGTGTTTAAGGAAGAACAAAAGAATGTTGTAATTTAAAACAGTTTTGGGGTGCGTCTTCTTTGTGGCATCCACTACCTCACGGTGTTTTTATTTCCTACCGGTGTACAGTTTATGGCAATCTTAAAAATCTTTTCCAATGTGGTGAGTCTGCGACCTAAGCACTAAGGCGTGGAATTCATAGACTGCTTAAGTTCAGGGAGAGAAAGCCACCCGTGCTCAGTGAAGGGATCTTTTTTTCTTTTATCTGTGTGTGCAGGGTTTGCCTCCAGCTCCCCCCACCCCCCACCCCCAAGTCTCACATTTACAATTCAGCATACCAAAAGGGACAAAACAGAAGCCACTTTCTTACATCCACTGGCAGATTGTTTTCTCTGAAACATGAAAGGTGGAAAGTAAGTGAAGGGGGAGAGGGGAGGGGGAGAATTTGCAAACATTCCTTTTTAAAATAGCGCTCAAAAAACTTAACCTGTTTAAAAATGCGTACTCCTAAAATGGGTGCCAATTAATTCCACCTTAAGGAGAGCTGGTTGTTGTGAGGCAAGAGTTAGGGAATTCTTAGAAGGGCATGCTCTAAACTTTTCAAAGCTAAACGTAATCCAGGGTTTTCGGACACGTTCAGACCGCAGGGAAGGGAAAGGTGTGGAGGAGTGGCGGGAATTATTTAGCGTGCTGAGGATTTCTTTGTATCTAGAATGATGGGGAAAGAGACAAAAGTGGGTCAGCTTTCATATTCAACTCTGCCACCCTTCTCCCGGTAGCCTTAAGAACATTTTCTTTGGGGATAGGGAATGCAGCAAACAGAGCCAAGATTTTTGTTCTGTGAACTGACCATCAGCTGGAATTTAGCATTCTTATGTGTAAGTATTGGCACAAGGTCTCCTGTAAGTAAATTAAAAATCCTTTAGGCTGCCTGTGGGCTTTTCACCATCTTTTAATACAGCGACATAGTTCTGAGTGCCATTTTTAAAAATAATACAATCAAGGAAGGGTTTCCCTTTTTCTCTTTTCCTTTACTGTTTTATTGGTTTCTCTTGTCCTCCTTGATTTCTTGACTAGTTGCCAGTATAAGAAACGTCAGTGAATTTTAGACAATCTCATGAAGATGTGAGTTAATACTACTCCTCGTGGGACACTATTTGTGTAATTACAATGTGTAATTACATATACTGCACACTTCATATACAATCTATGAAAATTGAATTTTAGTAATTACTTCAAGAAAAATGTTTTAAAAGTATTTTTGTTTTTTTGTCTTGTAATTTCAACACAGTTATGATTTAAGATGCAGTTAATTGTATGACTGCCAAACAAGGCAAGGCATGCTCCAGAAAGTGAAAAATACAATTTTTTTAACAAAATAATGAGATGACCTTTATGCTTGAGACTAAGATTGATTTGTTTCTTAATTAAAGGAAGGGGGTTCTGGTCACCAAAGGAAGCTGGTAGTACCCGAGCGTTTTCTCCTCTGAGGGTGGACCTTTTCTTTCACCTCTAGCCTAGTTTTGTGTGCTCTCTAGAAGGTTCAGCCCCTTTTGCATTCTTTAAAAGCCTGGTGACTTAATGGTATGGCATGGAACCTTTTTAAAGTGTGGTTCTAGGGAAAGGTGGGTGGCCTAAAGCTGGCCGGCTTGCGCCTTCTCTCCCTGAAGGTGAGTCCTTGGGAGTGCTGTGACAAGCCTTTGCCTGCTTCGCCCTGCCAGGTCGGCCACTAGACGTCAAGCTCATAATACAATTAGTGCATGTGTGCTGTTGACCTTGGCAACAGGACTCAGCTCTGTTCTGTTAAGTGTGAACTCTGAGGCGGTGCTAACTAGAGATCCCATGAGTTTGTTCCGTGCGATCCAGGCTTATCAAATACCGTCCAGTTCAGCACAAGTGTTTATAGCTCTTGGAAGAAGAGAAACTGGCTTGCTTTTGTGTAGCCATTACATCTTGAACGGTTTAATTAACCCTGCAGGTGCCAGGGCACTTTGTCCTCATTCCTCAGCATTACGGGTCCTCAGAGTGGCCTCAGACGGAGCTGTTTGATAATAGTCTTGTGTAATTTTGTACACATGCAAAGTCACTGGCATCATGGGGTGGGCGGTGGCTTTTCCAGGATGACTTTCTGCTTGTATGCAAATTTCTCCCATAGAAATGAAACAGCATCGCGAAGTCATGGCAGATGATGGAAAGGATGTAATTGCCTAGTCCAGGCACCTGAGTGATCTCGGCCTCTTTCCTAGTTGTGTGACTAGGGCTCTTTCAAAGAAGGCGTTTTTGCACCAAATGCATTTTGCTTGCTCACTCGATCTCTCCTTGTCCCCCAACTAAGTGATGGGGGGATGGGATGGTTTGTGCATGCTCTGTTAGTGGATTGGGATGGAATAGACACTTTCTAGGAGGAATGTCATAAAATGATGTGGAATACTTTGTATCAAATCTTGGCGTTCTCTGTACTTAAACAGCTCACCACCTTCACCTGAAGTGACTTAAACCTTATTTTCAGCTTGCTGGCTTCTGCTGACATGTCTCAGGTCTGTGCTTTTTCTGAAGCACAAATAGTGATGTGAGCGTGAGTATAGCATGGCGGCTGGATGAAAGGACGATTGTGCAAGACCTGAAATGCACCAAACATCTTTCTATCAAAGTCACTGTGTGTGTGCTGCTGCCTCAACTTCGTGTCCCATAAAGGGACAGTGTTTCTGTCCCTGGAGCCTCACCTTACAGATTAAAACTGAACCAGTTTAAACAGTAGATGCCTGGGACCTGTGCCACAGGTGGTCGTGACTTAACAAATTTGTGATGTGGACCAGTGAGTGAGTGGGAGCCTGTGGGTCAGTGCCAGTGCCGCGTGCTGAGCATAGCAAGACTGCCCTCCACCGTTCAGCTCTGTGAGCACACGCGCTTTCCAGGTCTGGGGGAGAAGGACAGAAATTTTTCTTTTGCGCCTGGAATTTCTTCTACATTGTTAAACACAGTGGGAGTCTCTATTTGTCTCCTCCTGTGACACAGCTTGGGCTCAGTATGGCGATAATTCATCTTTCTTTATGGGATTCAAAGCTATCATAAGGAGTTAAAAAGAATTAATTTGCAAGAAAATAAGTGTCTCCTAAGAGTTTGGGGGAAACTTGAGAAATGCTTGCTACATTTTTAAGAGATGGGAAGACAAAGAAAAAAGTAGGGTTTCCTGTCCCAAAGACCCACCTGGCATTTTAAAGTTAATGGTTAAAGAGGGGAAGTTTAACGTGCCTCCCTCTGTACTAAACAAGTCTGCCTTCTCCTTTTGTTAATTGTGTTGAATTAAAAATGCATAATGAAAATGTAGTAAAATAAAAGAAACAATAAATCAGCAATTTAGTGCTGCTTTGAAATAGGTGAAATTCTTGACACTTCTGAAAAGAGAAAATAAAAATAACCCTTGCTAAGAGCTGTGCATAAATATTTGTATAGAGAAAGTGTGGCATCTCAAATATCTTTATGCACTGCAATGTTTTTCACATGTGGCCTGGAAAAGATCGTCTTCCAGAAGACAGAGAAAGCATGGTGTCGTTTTCCACATCTAACCAGGAGGGAGAGCTGTGGTCGGTGAGGATGCACCGGGAATCGGCAGATTGTTATTAAACATGCTGTGTTGTCAGTGCATGGGAAAACACGCGTGTTTCTAAGAGGAGTGCCATGAAGCTAACTGCCTTGTGTTTTTCTCTGAGGGGCTGTGGGCCTTCCAGCCACAGGCATGACTGTCACTCAAAGTGGAGTTAGGAACTCTAGGTTCTGGGATGACTATAAATCGACCACAAATTTCCTATTTGTCCTCCTCAGTGGAGGTGGAGGTGGCTGGTCTCCAGGGCACTGAAGACTGTGTGGTCTTTCTGCAGTTCTCTTCACCTGGTAGCCACCTTCACCTGCTGGTCCCCAAACAGGAGGAAGGCCTTCCAGGAGGGGGATCCAACACTCAGATGGTGCCCTTGGCCAACTGGTTAGCATTTCTCCCCTCGGTGTAATCTTTATGTACTGTAAAATGCCTGCATAGTCGCTGTGTAGTTGGTTTCAGATCTTATTGTTGAGCCACCAGCAGGCAACAATACAAGTTACTTTGACACAATTGAGAATGTTTAGAATACTTGTTTTTGAATCCTCTCCTCAAAAAAAGAAAGAAAAGAAAAGAAAAAAGAATAAAAACTTACATTGCTAATAGATTTTTCAAAGTTTTTTCATTGTCCTTTTGAAGAGTGTGCCTCCCTGACTCTGGTTACCCCTAAATTAAGCAATGCTAACTAGTGGGCTAATAACTTTTGAGCATGGTGGCCAGTTCAGAATGTTACTTAAAGAGAAACATGGTTCAATAATAATATAGTCTTGGCTATACAGGAAGGTAGAAGTAAAGGACACTAGCAGCAATTTGATAGAATTATAAACTGCAGTCAGGGTGTCTAGCTGGGTTTTCTGTTATAGAAAACAAATAATAATATCAGCTTCACATAGACACTGTAATGTATGTAGTGTCAAAAGCAGGTTAGAGTTTAATTTCTCTCACTCTCTTTAGAACACATCAGAGGTCAGTACTTGGACTCTTTTGAGTCAGTGGACTGTGCCACTCCAGAGAGTCCTGTCCTTACTGTGTTCAGATATTGCCTGACCATCCGTTCAGCTAAAGAGTGTTTTGTTGCTTAAAAACATTTCAAATATATGCAAGCAATTTCAGTTCCATAGAGGAAACATTAGTCTTAATAAGTTTCTGCTTGTCTTTAACTTTTATAAAAGAGGTCTAGTTCCATTTGAATTTAGAAATCATAGCCGTAGCTTGAACATGTGAGACCTACCATGTTAAGTGGTAATTGTAATTTATTTGCCCCAATAAAAATGCAAATTGTTTTTGAAGAATTTTCCCCTCACTAACTGTAGTTTTTAAGATCACTCTTTTGCCAAAAGTGAAATTCATGATGAAGCTTGGCTCATAAGCAAATTGTTGCCAGGCTTGGTTTCCTTGGACTCAGTAACATAAAGAACTGTTAAGGGTCCAAGGGGTCAGAATGCCTTTTCCTTACAATTTCCTCCTTCCATTTGGTGGAGGATCGTTTTACTTTGAACAAAATATGTAATGTTGAGATCATTGTCACTTAAGACTGAATTAAACAAAATGACATCATTTAGCAGAACGTGCTTATATATTCCACGCACACGTCGGAGAGCTGGGAAACGCTTGTAATTTACCAGCCCTTGCTGTGGAGGGAAAAAAAAATAAAATTACCTGAGGGGTCCCTTCTCAGCTTCAGTGCGTCTGGAAGTGAACCCTAAAAACACTTAACAGAAAAAAACTAATGGGAATGTAAAACTGCACATCTTTAAGGTGGATAGAGGTTTGTTTGGGTCGAGACTCCCCTGAAAAGCCCTGGTTCTCTGCGTCGCGCTACACGCTCTCTTATAAGGAAGATCTGGGAAAGTTCATTTGTGAAGGTATAACTCACAGTTATGCAAATTAATTCTCTCCACTTTGGATGCACTTTAAGTGATCTGAGTCAGCCCACTTTGCAGCATTCTCTGAATGCATTCCCTAGAGCATACTAAATATAGAGAAAAGGTATTCTTTTCATAAGATTTTGTTTGATTTCATAAAATTTAAAGTGTGCATGCCTTCAGTTTTTGAGCATTGTACATGCTGTCCATTTTTATCTTCTTAAAGGAGGTGCCTAAGGACAATATTTCAAGGCAGTAGCAATTTTTAATGTTTTTGGCATTTCCTTTTTTTAGAAAGTACAGAAATTATACTTTTTCTATCATAGCTTTGCACATTGGAAAGCAACTTTTTAAAGTCAGTCCCCTGCTTAGCTATTTCTGTGCATCTGTTTTACTGCTTAATGCAAATGAGCTTTCTAATGTCCGCTGAGGTACATATAAATACATATATGTGTGTGTGTTTATGTATCTGTGATATGTATATGTTTTTAAGAACATTGTGCAGTTAAAGAGAAATCATAGATACTTTTTTGGCATTTTGTTAAAACTTTTTAAATTAAGTTACTGGAATTTTGAGGAACTCATCGCTTTTTGTTTTGTTTTGTTTATTCAATGATTAAAAAATTCTAGCCTCCCCCAGCCCTGTTCCATGACCTTAACCAGGTTTACAATTAGGTTTCACATACACTGAGCAAAGTTGAGCATGGAGTATTTGTTTCCTTAATGTGCCTATCTGCTATATAAATCGGCTGTGTCTTTGCTCCTAGCTACCCTCAACCTCATTACAGATACCTATTACGTTCCTTCCCCCATGCAGTAATGAGACTGCTTGCTGTAGCCTGATCTTCGCTCTGAGTTTAGTTTAAAAGTCTGTGGGGTTTATGGGCTGCAGCTCTGACTTCTTTCCCCTTCAAATGGCTTAACCAGTTAAGAAAATGCTAATTGAATGCTGCTAATCATTTTTAAAGGCATGTAGAAATTACCTGGAAATAATGGCCTCGTGGAACGCAGCAGAACAGCCACAAAAATATTTTTATTTCATTTTCCAGGAGAGGAGCAGTGGGGTTTCGTGGACAAAAGGAAAAAAAAAACAAAAACAAAAGCCAGATTTCTCTGCTCAACATAACTGAATTAATCCCCCCCCCCAGAAAATCTTAAAAGAAAAATGTTAGGGACTTTTTTAGCAGGTCCATGTGCTAGTGTAAATGTCACCCGTGCTTTTTCGGATGGGACTGAAGGATGTTTTGTTCTCAGGCTCAACTTTGCACATCTAACAAAGGGCTGGTTCGCCTGTGACATTTGCTCTGTTAACGGATCTGTTGCTGTCACTCCATCTGCAAGCTGAAGAAAAAAAAACTCAGGAAAAAAAACAAAAAACAAACCAAACCGAAAAACCCTCTAGTCAGTGGCACCCAAGCTGGTACACAAAACCAGGTCGCAGTGGGCATCTCTCCCCACCACAGTGACCCAAAAAGCCAAAGCCAAAAGTGTCACTGGGTGTCGATTTCTCGTTTCCATACAGCTATTTATTTGATCAGGTGTGAATTAGAGTTGTTCATTAAACACGGTTGTTATTCGGCACAAGAGGGTTAGGAGACAGAGGAAGTAGCTGCCTACAACAGTAATTAA
Organism: Ellobius talpinus; assembly: GCA_001685095.1. Classification (NCBI taxonomy): domain Eukaryota; kingdom Metazoa; phylum Chordata; class Mammalia; order Rodentia; family Cricetidae; genus Ellobius; species Ellobius talpinus. The sequence goes on from LOJH01017957.1 coordinate 10,241, forward strand.
ACATGTGTAACCAATTAGAGGCTTTTCCACGATGGTGCAAGCATATAATTTGCTAAGTCTTTCTATGAGCATGGATGAAAATAGGTACAAAAAGTGTGTCTGACTGCAACATTCTCATGCTAAACATGTCAACATAAATGAACTTTAAATATATAATTCCTGGTTTGTTAACAAACCACTGAACTCTATTGGCTAATCACAATAACATGTAATTTCAAGTTCATTTCGCCAAAGAATATTGCATCTGACAGAGCCGATTAATTGTACTAAACATGATTCATTTTTAGGCCTAGTGTATATTGATAGTCATCTGGCAAGTCCTAAAATGTAGAGGACCTCTGCCTTCCAAAAGAGCCAAGAGGTAGGAGAGAGAAGGACAGCACCATTAGGATCCGAAGAAACGCTTGTAGTTTCTTTGTTGTGTTCACAAATCATAGTATTTAGCCAAAATTTCCTACGTGAAATAAATGCCTATTGATTCCAAAGCTTCTGGAGGATCATGTTGATCGGCACCGCCTCAGCCGGGCTTAGCGATGATGAATCCATGAGCACAGACCACACCACACTGGCTTCCTGTCAGGTGCTAGTGTGTGGGAAAGGTTACGGATTAGCTCGGCGATGTTAAGTGAACTGGCAGAGGCGTCTCTAATTTTGTTGGAAATGAGGAAGCCCATGGTAAAGGGGAATCCTAATGAGCCCGTCGAAGGCTGGCTTTGTACCCAACAGACAGGGTGGCTGCGGATTGTATGAAGATATTGGAAATCGATGGCTTCTATGGAATTTCATTAAGAAGCAGTATCCACAATTGATAGAGCCTCATAATTTGATGGATTGTGCTAAGAAAATGATTAGCTAGCTAGAAAGAGTCATAGAACACACACGCTGGGACGTCAGAAATGTTGAAGTGGGGTAATTTGTACAAAATAAAAAATATTGATTTTACTGATGTGCAAAATTTTGAAATGGAGGGCGGCTGTCTGGCTGAGCCTAGCTGATGTAATCTCTTGGTTTCCTAGGCGTCCCCGGGGACGGTGGTGCTGAGGACGCGGAGAGCGGTAGTGACAGCAGGAGTGGCAGCGAGGAAACCAGCGTGTGTGAGAAGTGCTGTGCAGAGTTCTTCAAGTGGGCAGACTTCCTGCAGCACAAGAAGACTTGTACCAAGAACCCACTGGTGCTGATCGTACATGACGATGAGCCAGCGCCGCCCTCCGAGGACTTTCCAGAACCTTCTCCCGCCAGCTCGCCCAGCGACCGCACTGAGAGTGAGGTGGCTGAGGAGGTGGCACCCACGGAGGGCAGCGAGGTGAAGGCTCCAACAAAGGAGGCTGAGCCCATGGATGTGGAGGCATCAACAGACAAGGGCCCTCCAGGCCCAGGTGTGCCCCCACCGCCACCTGCACTGCCACCACAACCGGAACCTGTGGCCTTCAGCATGCCTAGCACCAATGTGACTCTGGAGACGCTGCTCAGCACCAAGGTGGCGGTGGCACAATTCTCCCAGGGTGCACGTGCAGGCGGCACGGCAGGCACCAGTGGCACCGTGGGCGTTGTGGCCATCCCCATGATCCTGGAGCAGCTGGTGGCACTGCAGCAGCAGCAGATCCACCAGCTCCAGCTCATTGAGCAGATCCGCAGCCAGGTGGCCCTGATGAGCCGCCAGCCTGGGCCTCCACTGAAGCCCTCAGCCAGTGCCCCTGGCACCACCTCAGTACAGCTGCAGGGTCTGGCTCCACACACAGCTCTCCAGCTTTCCGCTGGACCCACCACTGCCTCTTCTGGCTCAGGCTCCACCCTGCCAACGCCCTTCGATGGCTCCCAGCACCTGTCACAGCCTGCCTCTGGCACAAGCACTCCCTGCAGCACCAGTGCTGCCCCCACCGAATCTGGGGCACACCCCTCCTGCAGCACTGGCCCTGCTCCCGGAGTCGTGGCCGCAGCATCCAGTACAGTGGGCAACACAGTGCAGCCCCAGAATGCATCTACGCCCCCGGCCCTGGGTCCTGGGCCTCTCCTCAGCTCAACCTCCAATCTGCCAAACCCTCTGCTACCTCAGACTTCATCCAGCAGCGTCATCTTCCCCAACCCCCTGGTGAGCATCGCTGCCACAGCCAATGCCCTGGACCCGCTATCGGCTCTCATGAAGCACCGCAAGGGCAAACCCCCTAATGTGTCAGTGTTCGAGCCCAAGGCCAGTGCCGAGGACCCTTTCTTTAAGCACAAGTGTAGGTTCTGTGCCAAGGTCTTTGGCAGCGACAGCGCCCTGCAGATCCACTTGCGCTCCCACACCGGGGAGCGGCCTTTCAAATGCAACATCTGCGGGAACCGCTTCTCCACCAAGGGCAACCTGAAGGTCCACTTCCAGCGGCACAAGGAGAAGTACCCCCACATCCAGATGAACCCCTATCCTGTCCCAGAATACCTCGACAACGTGCCCACCTGCTCCGGCATTCCCTATGGCATGTCTCTGCCCCCAGAGAAGCCAGTGACCACCTGGCTGGACAGCAAGCCAGTGCTGCCCACTGTGCCCACATCAGTAGGGCTGCAGCTACCCCCCACTGTCCCTGGCACCCACAGCTACACCGACTCCCCCAGCATCACCCCCATCAGCCGTTCACCACAGAGGCCCTCTCCAGCATCCAGCGAATGTACCTCTCTGTCTCCAGGCCTCAACAATACTGAGTCTGGTATCCCAGTGAGGCCGGAGTCACCCCAGCCGCTCCTCGGTGGGCCTTCAGTTACTAAAACCGAGCCGGTCAGCCTGCCTTGCACTAGTACAAGGACGGGGGATGCCCCTGTGATGGGCGGGCAGGTCAGTGGATTGCCCACTTCAACTGCCACCACTGTCACAGACAGCACCTGCGCAAGCCTTGGGAGCCCCGGTCTTCCTGCTGTTTCTGACCAGTTCAAGGCCCAGTTTCCTTTCGGCGGGCTACTTGACTCTATGCAAACGTCAGAGACCTCGAAACTGCAGCAGCTGGTGGAGAACATCGATAAGAAGATGACTGACCCGAACCAGTGTGTCATCTGCCACCGTGTGCTGAGCTGCCAGAGTGCCCTGAAGATGCACTACAGAACACACACCGGGGAACGGCCCTTCAAGTGCAAGATCTGTGGGCGCGCCTTCACCACCAAGGGCAACCTGAAGACACACTTTGGGGTGCACCGTGCAAAGCCCCCGCTCCGAGTGCAGCACTCGTGCCCCATCTGCCAGAAGAAGTTCACCAATGCCGTGGTGCTGCAGCAGCACATCCGCATGCACATGGGAGGCCAGATCCCAAACACGCCGCTGCCTGAGGGCCTGCAGGAGGCCATGGATGCTGAACTGCCCTTTGATGAAAAGAACGCAGAGACCCTCAGCAGCTTCGATGATGACCTTGATGAGAACTCCATGGAGGAGGACTCAGAGCTGAAGGACACAGCCAGCGAGTCATCGAAACCACTTCTCTCCTATTCGGGGTCCTGTCCGCCCTCACCCCCATCTGTCATCTCCAGCATTGCTGCCCTCGAGAATCAGATGAAAATGATTGACTCGGTCATGAACTGCCAGCAGCTGGCCAGCTTGAAATCAGTGGAAAACGGGTCTGGGGAAAGTGACCGTTTGAGCAATGATTCCTCATCCGCGGTAGGTGACCTGGAGAGCCGCAGTGCAGGCAGCCCCGCTCTGTCTGAGTCCTCATCCTCCCAGGCTCTGTCGCCTGCTCACAGTAATGGTGAGAGCTTCCGTTCCAAGTCACCAGGTCTTGGCCACCAGGAGGATCCCCAGGAGATGTCACTGAAGACTGAAAGGCTGGAGAGCCCACCCCCCGGCCCAGGAAATGGAGGTGCCCTGGACCTGACAGCGGGCCACCCTGGGCGGCCACTCATCAAGGAGGAGGCCCCTTTCAGCCTGCTGTTCCTGAGCAGAGAGCGGGGTAAGTGTGTGAGCACTGTGTGTGGTGTCTGTGGCAAGCCCTTTGCTTGCAAAAGCGCGTTGGAAATCCACCACCGCAGCCATACCAAGGAGCGGCCATTTGTCTGCACGGTCTGCAGGCGAGGCTGCTCCACTATGGGTAACTTAAAGCAGCACTTACTGACACACAAGTTGAAAGAGCTGCCTTCTCAGGTGTTTGACTCCGACTTTACTCTAGGTCCCAGCCACAGCACACCTAGCCTGGCCTCCAGCCCCGCGCCCACCATGATCAAAATGGAAGTGAATGGTCACAGCAAGGCCATCGCGTTGGGTGAGGGCCCAGCCCTACCAGCCGGAGTCCAGGTCCCCACTGGGCCCCAGACAGTGATGAGCCCTAGCCTGGCGCCCATGCTGGCACCCCCACCACGACGGACACCCAAGCAGCACAACTGTCAGTCATGTGGGAAGACCTTCTCTTCAGCCAGTGCCCTGCAGATCCATGAACGCACCCACACTGGGGAGAAGCCCTTTGGCTGCACCATCTGCGGCAGGGCCTTCACCACCAAGGGCAATCTCAAGGTAAGAGGGCCACAGGCCTAAGGCTATGGTCAAGCCACATGGCCCCTGTGGATGGTCCCTGCACCCCTGTCTAAGCAGAGATTCTGTCTTCACACTCTTATGTTTGTATACACATGTATGGAGTGGGTTGGTTGCACATATACAGTATGAGTGTATATAGTATGTGCTTGTGTATACACATGTGTATATGAGTAATGAATATATGCACATTCATGTACACACTCAAAAAAAAACGTGCATCCCATTAAGTAGCAGTAAGTGAGTCAGGAATCCATGAGGCTCATGTCTGCCTGCTCCCCCGATGGTATCAGCCTGCTCCAGGGCCTCAGGTCATGGCAGACACTTGGTGACCAGGCCCAGGATTCAAAGCTCTTGAATCTTGGTCCTTAAACAAAATGAATTTGGTCCTTAAACTTTAGCATAAAGCAAAACGAGACTTGTTCTGTGAATTCTAGAATGTTCTATTGTCTTTGTGACTACAGACAGGGCCCTGAGAGGGGAGGGACCCTGGGTGAGGGATTTCCTACCATTGAAGCCTGCATCCCTACTTAAGACCAGACACAGATGAGTGTTCTCACCAACTGCTGGCAGGTGCCGCAGACAGCTCCGCGTTCCAGGCTATCCCGCTAGCTTCAGCCAAACAGACACCACCTTCGTGAGGCTAAAATAGTTCCTGACTAAAGTAGAGGTCTCAGAAGCCTCTCTAAAGAAAGCCAGTGGCCAATCCCTGTGGTTTCTGTGCTGGACCAGTGCTGATGGGACAGAAGCCTCCTGAGGACCCTGCGCTCTGGCTGGCCCACAAGGTCTTAGCACTCTCTTTTCTTGTTTAAAAGAAAGCAAGAGGACAGTCGAAGAGTTCAAGTTTAAGACCTTTTACAAGCTTGAACGTGGACTTGGGGGGTGAGGAGGCTGAGTCTAGTCTGCTTGGTGAGTTCCAGGCCTGTGGCAGACCCTACCTCCCCCCACCCAAAAAAGGTGTAATATGCTTGAAGAAGAACCAGAAGTTGTCCTCTGACCTCCAAATGTAGGCACTAAGGTGGGGATGGATGAAGCAGTGGAAAGGTTCTTTATCCTCAAAGCTCTAAAACCTTCTCAAGCAGTCTTGGGGGAGAGGATGTTGGTGTCTAACAAGTTTGTCCATTTCCATGCTGGTTGTGCTTTTTAGAGTCACAGAATGCAATACTGTGTATATTGTACAAGGTGCCCAGGAGAGCCCACCTAACTGCATTCTATTGCCCCCCACGCTCATGCTTAGAATGCATATAAGTCACACAAAACATTGAGACCAAGACATTGCCTTCCGTTCTAGACTTGCTTACTTGTGGCTTGTTTCTCCGTGTCTCCCACAGGTACACATGGGCACCCACATGTGGAACAATGCACCTGCAAGGCGTGGCCGCCGCCTGTCTGTGGAAAACCCCATGGCCCTGCTCGGTGGTGACGCTCTGAAGTTCTCTGAGATGTTCCAGAAGGACCTGGCGGCTCGGGCCATGAACGTTGACCCCAGCTTTTGGAACCAGTACGCTGCTGCCATCACCAATGGACTTGCCATGAAGAACAATGAGATTTCTGTCATCCAGAATGGAGGCATTCCTCAGCTCCCAGTAAGTCTAGGCGGAGGTGCCATCCCGCCTTTGGGTGCCATGGCTGGTGGGGTGGACAAGACGCGCACTGGCAGTAGCCCACCCATTGTCAGCTTGGACAAAACAAGCTCAGAGACGGGAGCCAGCCGGCCATTCACAAGGTTCATTGAGGATAACAAGGAGATTGGAATAAACTAGTCAGATATACTTCAGACTTCACCCTCCTGCTCCGTCCCAAGTCCACAGTTTGAGCATCAGGCTTTGGACCCCACATGCCTAGGCTCTCACTAATATTTTATCCGTGACAGAAAATACCTGCACCGTGTGGCTGCGATAAGGTGGCCTGGTAAGTGCTGCACGGCAAATCTTCAACAGTTTGACTGTTCTTGAGAACTCTGCAACCTTTTAAGTAAATTTCAGGCAAAGGCTTAAGTGCTTGGAAAACTGCCTTAGGAACAGAAAGAGCTCAGACCATATCTACTTCATTGCTCCTAGAACCTAGTGACCCCCTTGCGTGGGGGAGCAGGGTCCCCTGTGGTAATCCAGTGAGCTGCATTCCATGGTTTTGTTCAAATTCTGTAGGCACTTGAACTCTGTTTTAGGGACTCTTCATCTTGAGGAAGCAGCTCAGTGCTTCAAATACTGTGTGTTATGACAGTCTCTTCGTCTATAGTATTTATGTTAAGATTATGCGGGTAACAGACAATAAAATAACCCAACCTTAAATGAGGATCTTGTATCACAGAATACATCTGGCTATGTGATTTTTTAAAGCAAGATTTGCTTTATTATAAATAAGTGGATTAATTAAATGCAGGCAAAATTGTGACGTTCTATTGGGAAAGATAGCATGCTTTTTGTGTGCAAGTACCTGTCAGTAAACCCCCCCTTTTTAATTTAAATGTTTGTAGCTGCTATGTGAACGGTTGTTCTCTAGTGTGGTCTGTAGCCCAGCGGTTGATTGGGAACAAGTTACAGACAAGCATCACCGTAAAATGATTCGCAGCATTATAAACAGTTGTGAGTAAATATTTCGCATTATCGATGCTGTATAATAAAGAGGTAATGTTTGTATAATGTGGTTGCAAATCTTAATTTATACAATTGCACTTTTAGTATTTTGTATTAGGGAGGTTTGTCTATAATTTGAGAATTTACAAAAGATGTAAAGTATTTTATAAATAGTACCTCGGTTTAAAGAAAATGGAGAAAAAATATGTCACAGTTTGTTTTGTCTTAAAGTTGAACGTGAGAAATCTATGCTGTTTGAGCAGAGAAGCCACCAAGGCTTGTCGGCACCTCAATAAAATAAGGCCTGCCATTTCTTAAATTAACATGATTTATTTAACTTTTCTACAAAACCCATTGAAAAACTGTGAGCACCCAAAACTTTGACAAATTAATCTTAGTTCTGTGACATAGAAAAGAAAAAAAAACCCAACAGAGTGAACGTTATGTAGGTGTGATTTACTGTAGGCTCGCCTCTTCCTCTCACACACATGAGATGTGACTGCCTCACAGCTCTGGCCATGGCGTAAATGAGAACTGTGTCTGGCAGTAGAGTCAGTCATAGCTTTGACATTTTCTGAGTCCATGATTTATTGTCTTTTCAAGAGCAAACACAGTGCAGTGTCCTGATGATCCAAAAGTTTGATGGTTTGCTGATGACTTGTCTAAACTGCATCCAGTGAGCAAAGAGGACAGATGCAGGGAGGTGGGCTGAATCCAAACTTGAACGTCAGTGTTGTCTGTACTACCTCATTTTTGTGCATTGCAAGCATGCTGGGACGTGACACGATGACCTTCCAACAGAATTGCTCAAGACATACCTAGGTAGCTGGGTACCTCGACAGGGAGTGGTCTGTGCCTGGAGGCTGAACCAGACAGTGTGAGACAGACGGATAGAGTAGTAACCTCAAACAACTGAATCAACAGGAAAAGGCGCTGCAGGGGAATGATTACCGCTGGCCCGTGGCTGAGCAGAGAGCTTCTGGGGCTCGTTATCTGTTTCTGTCTTTGGAAATGAACACGGAACTCTCTGACTCTCTTTTCCACATAGTGAGGTGGAGTGTCTCCAGGCCATGCGATCTCTTGCTGGGGGATGGGACCGGGTGCTTCGGCTTTGGGAAAAGGAAGAAAAGTGGCTAATGTTGCCGGGCTCTGGGCAGTTGAACGTCTTGTTATTTATCTGTGTCCTGGTGTGTTTGTCCCCACTCTCGGTTGGTATTTGACACCATGTTAGTGTTCTTTCTTCTCTCAAAATGATGTGTATATAACTTAAGAGAAATGTAAAGCATTATAACTGAGATGGCTGAGGAAGGTGCCGTGACCACCGCCATTCTGTGTTCAGGGCCAGCTGTCCCTCTGCGTGGTGAAGAGAAACACTATTTTTATAAACCTAAAGCCACGCGGGGCGAGGGCCACCCAGAACCAGCCAGGCTGTTTCGTAGATCCAATATATTTTATGATTAAATCTCGTGGCTCGACACATCTACTGACTGAAATGGATGTCTTAGTCTAGGGTACTATTTTTGTCATATGAACCGAATAAAATGCAGGATGTCATATTATTTCTGAATTGTGTTCCCTGATTCTTCTTGGTGGAATTTGCAGTGCTGGTCACTGGTGGCGAACGGGCGTCTGTGGTGTTTTCCACGGGAAAAGTCAGCAAGGGTTGACAACTTAAATCTCAGCAATGTCTAGGAGTACTTAGATTGATCTTGAATTTTTTTTTCAGTGATGGGCATAGCGCCCAGGGCCCTGTACGTGCACCCTGCCACTCGTCAATATATCCTTCCTTTGATTTCTTTTTTATTTTTTCCACAAATAAAAATAAATCTCATTGTGGATATTGTTTTCCTTCTGTCGTGGGAGACCATGCAGTAGAGATGCCTGCCGGAGAGTCCCGGCCATGCTGGGGACTGTCTTCCCATCATCTGCACTGAGGGGACATAGTGGCTTCCAGATCACTTGAACAAATAGACGCTCTCGAATTAGGAAGTACAAGAATAAAAGTGTGCTCCCCGGTACCACACGCGGCAGACAGCCTGTGGGCTCTCCAACACCAGGCCTCTGTCTACTCCTAGTGGAGATGTCATTTCTTTCTCAATTAGCTTTGTCTCACAGATACTTTGCTAAGACTTCTGACTTATTTAAGAGCTCCTTGGTATTATGTTTAAATAACTATTGATACCCAGCAGCTGAAGTGGCTTAGGTCAGGAACATGGTGGAAGAATAGTTCTTTTGGTAGTGAGAAAGGCACCAACTGCTAATCCAGCGGGCCAGGCCACCCTTCACTGTTCCCAAGCCTTAGGAATGAAACCGTGTTGATGTACTTGAACTAAGTCAGATAGTAAATTCAATCTTTTTTTAAAAAAACTAGAAGGAGCAAAGACCCCACAACTGCTTAGAATCACTAATACAAATTAAAATTCAAGAGAAAAAGGAGCTATCTCTTCTATTTCAAAATTATTTCTAAGTAGCAAGTCAGAGGTATCTGGGCTTAGCATATATGGGTTTTTACTTCTGACTCCAGCTCTGGTACCCAAAAGAATCCTAAGTGTCAACCATCCCTAAAAAATTATTTAACTGCATTTCTATTCTAACTCCATTGCAGGATCCGCTAACATTTAAAACTAATTAAGAGCAGTGCTACAGGGCCAAAGAGGAATACTCTTGTCTCCAGGGATGACAGTAGACTGCTGTATCCCTCCTGCTTTTCCTTCCTGTGTGGCAGACAATACCTGGTCCCACGTGGTATTTCGTAAACACAGTCGATGGCAGGGGCATTTCTTTATTCCTAAGCAGTGTCTGCACTTCCAGCCCACCACCAGCGTAAGACCACTCTTGTCCCCCGGCGCATGTCTCTAGCTGCAGACGCCTGAACCCTTCGTGACTTTCTCTTGGTGCATTCTTGAGGCAAAACAGTGATGTTGTGTGACCGTGGCTCGTTGTCTAGCCTGTCCCCACCACATACCTTGGCCAGCCTAGCTCACTTACTAAATACCAGAGCTAAGGTAGAATGAACACTTGCTTGTTTTCTGTTGAGGTTTCTTGTGACTGAGCGCTTCACCAGAGGACAGGATGGGACACATTTTTGTCTCTTGGCTGATTTGGGAAATGTTAAAATTTGATCTACAAAAGTATTTCTGATGATAATAAGGAAAATTCTTTTCCTCCTTACTTAAAGAGAAAGGTCTGGTATTAACTCTGGGCATTCTTTATAGAGGGAGAGCCATAAGAGCAAGTCACAATACCGTCATCTTCAGTACTGTGGCACTGAGTCAGAGGCATGCATGTACTGGATCTCCATGTGTTCTTGGGGTATGCTCTGCAGAGGGTCAAGGCAGGAGCTTGGACAGTGTGCCTGTAAGAGATGGAGCCTCTCCCTCCCCTCACATGGTCTCCTTGCCTGGAGGAGCTCAGAAGTTGATGATATACTCAAATCCCTCCACTTCTAAAACCCCATGTTTTTAAGCCACTCATAACACACCTTTCTAATCATGAGTCAATGGACAGAGTAATTGACGGTATTTATATAGAGAGAATGTGAACAATTGCCTGAGAATATTACCCCATAACACATTTTTTCTTATAGAAGACAGCTGGAAGGATTCTGCGGAGTCATTTTTGGGCCGTGGAAATGTGTTTCTCTCTTTACTGAGGAAAAGAACAGCAGCAAGCCTTCCGCTCATTGGAGTTCTTTTCAATGCTGCAGTCCCTATGGTGAAATAAAAGCACTTTCTGTGAGCACTATGCTGACTTCCTTTTCTGTGACTTGGCTTTTTTTTTGTATACATCGCATACAAGCACTTGCACAAGTGAACATTCCCCTGAGGAAGGTCCAAATGCTCGGGTTAACATGGTGGTTATTTCCTGATCATTAAAAATACTTGAGAAGCCACATCAGCTAAGCGGCCAACACCCTGATTTACAGCTCTATCTGCATCCTTTCTTTGCCAGCATCCCAGTGTGTAATCTAGACAAGGCAGCCTTGAGGGCATCCACTTGAGACCTGCGATACAGCATTCACTGGGCTCAGGGGAAAACCTGGTGGGAGAATCAGGAGGGACATTCGACAGAAGTGCATGGTGTCAGCATGTATAAACAAAGCAAATGAATGCTGCATCCTGTCCGTGGGCTGAGAGGGAGAACCTGACCATACCAGTGTGCCTACTCGCTCACTGTACGGGATCTCACTTGGGAAAATAAGCCTCGGGGTATACATTTCAAAAGGTGATTTGTGAACAAGGGGGTTCTATAGTCACCCCACATGTTCTAAATTGGTATGACATACTTTAAAAAAAATCCTAGAACGTCTGTAAACTAGAAATTTCACAAAGAATCGTGGATCATTCCTTTCACTTCTCATCCATGTAGTATGCTAAGCTCTCGCTGGCTTTACTTACTTGTGTTCTTGGGTTCAGTTGAAGGACACTTTTTTTTTAATACAAGTAGAGATGAATTTTATTGATTTGTTTTTTAAGGCAGGTTCTTTCTACACAGCCCTTACATGTCCTGGAACTTGCTATGTAGACCAGGCTGGCCTCAAACTCACAGAGATTCACCAGCCTCTGCCTCCCAAGTGCTGGGATTGGAAGTGTACACCTGTGAGATGAAAATTTTTAAATGTCAAAGATCATCACTTGATGGAGGACGGTCATCTGTCTACGTGTTACTTTTATTGGTTAATAAAGAAACTGCCTTGGCCCTTTGATAGACCAGC
>LOJH01017958.1:0-22015 GCA_001685095.1 Ellobius talpinus
ACATGGAAGCAGAATGTTGTATACATAATAAATAAATAAATCTTTTTAAAAAAAAAAAAAGAAAAAGAAAAAAGAAAGAAATGTCCCTTACCCTCCCCCCCAAAAAATTGCCTCTTTCACAGAAAGAAATTACAGTGGCAATACTAAAGTATTAGACAACACATGTATTTTCATATAGCAGGGACCCGGCAGAGGACACAGCATGGGAACATGGAATAGATTGCCCTGCCAGCAGTACCTGGCAGTGAACGTAACAAGTACTCCATGCTAATTCATGGAACCTTCTGGAAATTCTTTACATCGATCCTCTTCAATTTTTGTAATGCCATTCACTTCAAATCCAAGCAAGATAAATACAGCAATAAGTATCTCCTTCACCCCTGTTTTTCTAAAATAAATGAATGCCCTCGAAAAATGGTGAGTCGGAGGACGTGGCTGTAGTGGAGCACTGATCTGGTATGCACAAGACGCTGGGTTTGATTCATAGGACCTCTAAAGCAGAAGAAAACAGAGTTACACGAACCAGCGCATTCCGGGGTAGGCTATTATTTACAATGACTGTAACTGGGTGCCTTTCGTGCTATCAAATGTTTTTCTTTCTTACATCTGCTTGAAATATTTTAAGAGTTATCTCTGGGAAAAGGAGTATACGGTTACTCCTAACTCAAAGTAAGCATTTTCCAGCCATTCTGGAAGTGGAGAACTATGCCTTTTAAGTGCCCTGAATTCGGCCAGATTTCATAGCACTGGATTCCCGTAACTGATCAAACAAGCCTGCGACTCCTCAACTCCTGCTCTTCCTATCCAGGCCCAGGGGGACTTTCAGAAAAGTTTCTAAAGGACAACAATAAATCACCATCCACATAAAACGCATACACGAGGTGTCTTCCACTTCCTGAACGTTTCAGCGCTGACCAGGAACTCTCCTAAGGGTCGAAGGGGAATGAACAGCATCCTTCTGAATCAGAGTTCTGGGGGCCTGCCCAACATCAAAGAGAAAACACAGCTCAGTCTCTCAGGGAGCCCGAGCAGAGCCCAGGACCTCAGCTGGGAAGTGGAGGACGCGCTGTACTTACATCTTCTCACTACACATGGCTCCCTTGCACTCAGCCATTCGCTATTAAAAGCAGCAAGCTGTTCTGAAGATAAGCAGGAAGAGGATATTCAAAGCGTGTAGGCAGGGTATTTTCATAGAGCTTCTCCGCATTCCAAATACCTGAACAGAGCGAACCAAATTAAAAACCCAACTCGAGCTTTGACCCGAGTTAATTGGAGAAAAAATGCTTGTCTCCCTCTCCACTCTCCACAAACACATCTCAAACAAAAACAAATATCTGTAGCAAAAGCTTTCATAGGTTCAGTTACACATTATTTTTGAAAGGCTTTTGTAATTGTATCGCTTTTTAAAATGTATACGAATATTTTGCCTGCATGAAAGTTAGTGTACCACGTGCTTGTCTCGTGCCTACAGAGGCCAAAAGAGGACATTGGATCCTCTGGAACTGGAGTTATAGACCATTGTGTGCAACATGTGGGTGCTGGGAATCGAACCTGGATCCTCTGTAAGAGCAACAAGATCTCTTAACCGCTGAGTCAACTCTGCAGCCACTCCCCTCCAAATCTTTATAAAACACTGTATCATAATGTACCTAAATTTCCATTCTCAGATTTTTTTTCTCCAGTTATACCTATTTTGACTGTTGTTTGTGAAGTTTGTTTGTTCCATATCAATAACTACATAGGCAAATGGTCTTAGGATTTTGAAATTCATATTCTGGGTGAAAGCACGGGCTTGTCATCAAATTAGAAAGCAAACGCAGCACCCTGGATGCTGACACCCTTGGAGCATGGACTTTCAGAAGGGGTAGGGCTGAGCTACAGCCCATGAGTTAACGCATCTCAGGGCGGACTACAAGAAGAGCAGATCTCAGGAGAAAAAGGAGAAACTGAGCAAACTGGTGCTGGTTTATAATTCTAGCTCTCTGGAGACTGAGGCAGGAGGATGAAAAGTTTGAGGTTAGGTCCGACTAACTAAATAGTAAGGTGGAAAGGGAGAGAGAAACAGCTGGGGAATGCAGCCAACAGGAGAGAAAAGGAAGGACACTCAGGAAGGGTGAACCACAGGTCTGCAAACCTGAATAAGCAGGGTCCATTTAGAGGGAACTATGGCCAACTGGACAGGTCAGGGACTTGGAGATGAGGTAAGTATTAAAACTGAGAAGGCAGGGCCGATCTGGGGTCACAGAGTTAACCTGTCTAACACCTTTGTCTTAGACAAGCAGAGCTGGCACAAGAAGGTGAATGAGTCAACAAGAACCCATAAGTACCCACTCCCCGCTATGCTCTTGGCTGAATCCTGAGATACAGGTGATAATCACAACAGGTCAGGAACCTGAGGAGCTCATACTGGAAAGACACACACACAGAACACATCTGGTCATCCCTATAAACAGATGAGATAGAGTATGAGCCAAATGGTGGGAATGCAATCAGGTCCTGCCACAATAGAAATGAGTATAAAGGTTCCTAAAAAATAAATAAATAAAATAAATAAAAACCCAAAAATGGACCTACCAATGGTCCAGCTGTACCCTTCCTAAGTATTTACACAAAGGACTCCACGGTGACATAACAGAGCACATCAGTGTTTACTGCTTGGTCACAATAGCTAAGCTTTGGAACCAACCTTGGTAGACAACAACAGAGGAATGGATTGTGAAAATGGCTTATATATGTACAGCAGAATGTCTCTCAGCCATACATAAAGAACAAAGCCATTTGCAGGAAAATGGACAATTGTGTTAAACGAATTTAGCAATTTAGCCAATCTCCGAAAGAACTACCAAGTTTCCCCCACATGTGATTTCTAGATTTTAAAGAGATACACAAGATCATATATGCACACACGGACATATATACACATATATGACATAAAAGCAGAAGTGAAACTGTGCAGGCAAACAAAGGGCACAACAGGGCGGAGAAGGCACTCAAGGTATAATATATATCCGAATGAAAAGCCCTCACGGAGCACTGTGCACAATGGCTATACACAGTGAAAAACTTTAAGGGTGAACTGAGGACAGAGGCGTCTGCTCAAACTTGAGTCACAAACGGCCTGTATAAAATGACATTCGAGACTTTAAAAAGGAGACGCCGTACCTGAACGGATGAAAGTGAAGAGCTTTGCATCAAAGGAAAACAGTTCACTGCAAAGAGCAAAGCAGAAACAAACTTAGCAAACTTAGGAGCAGAAAGAAGCCATACTGGTAAGAGCCTAACGGTATGGGGCAGCAAAAGGATGGTCCCTGAGAAACACAGATCCATAGCCGTGGGGAAGAGTCTGGATTTTATTCAGAGGGTAAACATGGTCTATTGGGGGACTTTTAGCAAAAGAAAAAAATAATTGTTATCAATTTTCCCCAGGTTACTTCAGGGAATATAGTCAAGAAAGACAGTTAACACCTTCTGGAACAGACTATGCCTCTAAATGGTGGCTTTGACAGAAGCTGTAGCAGAAGAAACTTTGAAAAGCTCCACCATGCTGCATATCTTTTGGAGAATGATACAGAAAGACTTACTTTGGGTTATAGGAAAGGAGTAGGCTCAGAATGAATTCTCAGCTTGGAGATAGCTCTGACAATAAAGTGCTTGTCTTTTACATGAAGAACCAAGTCTGACCCCATAACTCACATAAAAAGGCCAGAACATGGCGGTACACTGTTGTAATCCTAGTGACGGGGAGATGAAAACAGGCAAATCCTAGGAGACGGGTGGCCAACCCGCCTAGCCTGACCTAGCCTTATTGGTGAGGTCAAGGACAATGGAAAACCCTTTCTCAAAGGAGATGGTTGAAGCTTCTAATTGTACCAACGAGGTTGTCTGTCCTCCACAGGCATGTGGACATATAGACTCAATTCACATAAGCAGGAGGTCACACACACACACACACACTCACAAATGGGGAGGATTAAAAAAGGAAAGAATTTGTAGTTATACTTAAATTGTTACTTGAACATGGGTGGTATGTGTAATTATTCTATGTGCTAGAAAGGAGTTTTTGGAATGTTTTGTGAGGAGCAGAGCTGAACAGAGACATCAACCATTTTCCTTTGTTTAACTGTTTATATTCAGCAAGAAGACAGGTTGAGAACTCACAAGAAAATCTATTCATAGAGATAAAACTTCAACAATGAGCAACTTGAAACCACATGCTTACTTGGCATCTGCTCAGGGAGTTGGTCAAACAAGGGGACAGAACCCTAGGCGACTGCAGTGCTTAGGGCAAGAGTAGAAAGGAGAACAAAGAGACGGGTGGGAGAAAAGTCTCATGAATGTCACAAAAGCTAAGAGAAGGGAGTGTTTATCATGGCGGCCAGCTACTCCAAATGTGTAGAGTTGAAAGGAGAAAACAATGGCCCTGACTTTGGTCAAGATGGATGATGAGTGAGAAACCGGTGACAGTAATGCCATGCAAATGGGGGGCATTTAGAAGAACAAGGCAAATAAGAAGCCATGGGAATGGAGACACAGGTCTCTGCCTTCCACCTCCTGTGCTGATTTTGATTCTAAGTTGCCCCCTACACCGTGACCAATAAAGATCCCCTCAATAACTCTGAGTGAGAAAGACAAATGCAATTAGAGACTTGCAAAATTGATCAAACAGTAGTGAACAAGATCAATTAGAGCTAGAAGAGGGGTAGGTAAGTGTCCGGGTACAAGAGAGTGAGGCCGAACTGGGACGAGAATGATGAAGAGGACACCAAAAAGCTCTGAAGAAGCACCAGGCCAGAGAAAGTCAGAATGGTTTCAAATACCTGAAGGCATCCACAAAGTGGGGGGGAGAGAGCGGTAAAATAGAAAGACTATGCACTTCTGAAGGATTCTATCTTGGGCCATGCCACATGAGGTCTCTTTTCAAGAAGGCACAGTGTTATCCACCAAAGTGCCCACTTGGTCTCTTATTCTCCACTGTCATATGTTTTGAGCAGGCTTCTATTAATAATGTCCTAGTCATCTTTCAACTTACTGTGCCATGTATGCAAGAACAAGCTCAAAGGCATACGTCTATTCTTCTATACAAAGTGTCTGCTTTATTCCATTAATAATGTCATTCATTAGTACTAATATGAATTATAATTAATAATAATTTATCCGCTAGGCCTCGGATTATTAAATTATCGTGACTACCTAGATCAATATTTCTAATATTACTCTGGTGAATTTTTTCAATTACCTACAAGTTACATGATGCACTGCTAAAATGTTCAAAATTTAAATCCCACTTCAGGAACATTTCCACTCAGCAGTATTTGGAATTGACACGATACTGCCTCCCTAAAATGCCTTGCTAACAAATACAACTTGTATCTCATTTCAAAGAATTGTGACTCATGATACCTTTGGGACATCAGAGAAAATAGAGAAAAACATCTAGGTTGATAGTTGAGACTCTTGGAGCCAATCTCCCTATATTTATGGAGCCTAATTCCAGCACTTGAAAGCATAAGAAATATTAAGAAAGCCGTTCCTTAGCCTCCTGGAGACCTGTGCAACTGTTCTCAGGTGGAAAGCATCATTCCAAGGGGACAGAAAGGTGTAAGAATGACAGCATGGGCTAGTAAAGATATGAAGACTCTCTACCTCATGTCTACCTTTTTCTCATTTGAACTTTTGAGGCCGTAAATTGCCTCCAAAGAAACCCTGTCAAAATCCAAACGACTTTAGCTTCCGTGCAATGAGAAGCTGATAGAATGTCTGATAGAAACAGGGCATGTTGTAAGATCATGTTAACACAGATGCATCGATCATTGCACTACTAACAAATGTTCCTGACTCTAACGTGTGTTTCAAAGCATGGCTCTATACCCTTCCATATGCAACACTTCCCAAAACAACCTCTGTCTGAGTACCTTATGTAAAATGTCCATTAATAGCACAACTGAGCACACATTCTGAAACCAGTATTGAGACCTAGAGTTCCTCTAGGTGCAACACCTGATTTCCTGGCATACCTCCCTGAAGAGTTTAGAGAGTGATCCTGGCCATGACCATAATCCATCCAAACACCAATGCGGGGGCAGTCACAAAGCACTCCCCATGTTCCAAATGAGGCCAGTAGACACTGAGGATGGCATCAGGGAAGTACACAGTGGTTTCTGTGCCTCCCCAAAACAGGCTTCTCCCAATCTAGGAGAAAATCAGCTGGAGAATATGTCTCCACTGAGAGCCCAAGAGGGCAACTTCTAAGCAGTGTCAGCAAGGGGACCGCAGGGACACAGAGAGCCTTCCCTGCAGGGCTGCTGGAACCAAAGATGCCACATCTCAGCATCCTAATTCAGAAAGTCTAGGCTCCAAAGGGAGACAGGGCTTTCAGGCAAGCTGAGTTCACTGTGTGACAAACACCTTAAACTTGACCTCAGAAGACCTGACATCTATTATTGGCTCTGCCTCTCCTGCACGGTGAGGCACTAGCTAGGTAGGTTATTTAACTTATTTAATTTGTCTGATCCTCAATTACAGCAGCTATAAAGTGAGAGGAGAGAGCAATATCTGTCCCATCTACCAGATGGTCTCTGTAAGGATTTAGCAAGACTCTTCATTGAAAATGTTTGACAAACTCTAAAGGCCTCTGAAAATGGTGACTTCTAAATTTTTATGAAGAAGAATGTCTTTCATTTACAGGTAACAAGTAGCTAGAGAAGGCTATGAACCTTTACATTCATCTATTTGAAATGTTATTTTAAGATGATTCTTGCCATGGATTCAGGAACAGCCTGATTGGAATCAATTGAAATAGCCAGTAGATTTTTTTTCAAGAAAAAACATGGATACCCAGCATAAGAGATAGGAATAAATTAGAGATACATACTTCATAAGCTGCTGCCAGAAAGCCCTCATCACCTGACCTCTGGAGGCCTCCACTGAGAGTCCATATTTAACCCCATCACCTTCTCGTACCCTCTTCTCCTGTCTCAGACTCAAAAGTCAGCCTGCTAACACCAGATTCCTCGCCCCTCTCCTCACAGTCTCTTTCCTCTCCTGCTGAACTCTCAGCTCTTGTCCACCGTCCTGGACTAACTGACTTTGGCTATCTCTGCATGGCTGTCATGGCTGGACACCTCAGAGCACCCTCCTCGGACTTTCAGTCTTGCTTCTCTAAGTGACACTCCTACGGTCCTCTCCAAACTAGGCCAGTCTCGTATCCTTTCTGTTTTCCCGGGTAATGCTGTAATCAGAGCAAGGGCCTTGATCCTTGACTTCCAATGAACTCTGAGAGCAGCGACTATGTCTGGGTCACTGTTCTATCTAGGGATTAGCACAGAGCACCACCAGTGTAGTGTGACTGCCTAAACCTGAAAGGATTTGAGGACTCTGAAAACCACCCATCCTATTACTGCTTTCTCTTTGGCTTCCACCCCTCCCCGGCCTCTTTGTAGTCTACTTTCCTTCCCAGTCTTAGGATGGGACATTTCCCAGGATTCCAAGCTCAACTTTCCTATTCCTTTAGCTCTTTCCAACAGAGATGAGTTCCCACCAACTAACAAGAGGAGAATGTCGGAAAGTTTCTGCTCAGTATTCACAGGCACCCAAATCCAGCTCCCCTACAACCAGAATAGAATCCCAGAGCTTGCACCAGGCTCTGAGAGGTGAGGCTTTACCCTGGTCCCCAAAAAGAGACTGTAGAGAAGGAACAAAGGTCAGAGAGGAATACAAGCATCCCAGTGGGGACAGAGGAGCCTCAAGTGGGAGGATCAGGCAAGCCTTTGCCACCGGAGACAGTCACCAATGTGTCCTACATTGGTGACAAAGAGGCCTCTCTTCTAGGAAGCCTGACTGGCCTTTAAAGGCGCAGGTTCTCCAGGGCCTGGGTGCTTTACAGCAGTAAAAGTGCCCTGTTCTCTCCCTTGGAGGCAGGCTTTCCACGGAAAAGAGAAAGCTTTGCTTCAACTACTCATTTCAAATGGGAAAAGCTGGTCTGCACTGGCGAGACCTTGCCCCCAATTCCTTGCGTGGCTCTCATGCATTGGCTAAATCTTTACACCTGTAAGTTACTAGGTCCCCCTTCAAGTCTTCCCGTAGTCGAAAGTCAAGGCAAAGCTCAAATTACCATGCCATGCCCACATCCCCATCTGGACAGAGAAGTCCTTGCTCTACAACCATTCCAGAATTCCATTCTCCTTCATTTCTTGAACTTGACTTTGGGTCCTAGACTTCTGTTTTAGTCAACTGTGCGGTGCTGACCCTTTTTTTCCCCTCTGCTAGACTGAAGTTTCTTAAGGGCAGATGTTTTGCCTTGTGTCTTAAACTTGTGAAATACTCAGATCCTTTCTCGCAGCTCACACTATATGTTCCCAGCCTTTCATAATTTATTCCTCCAGGAAGAAGATAAATTCTTTACTGGACTAGGCCATGTGACCTTACGAATTACCTACCTCTCCACGCACATAAACTAATCTAAATAACACAGGAGACCAACTGGGGATCTGGCTTTACCTACTTCGCACAGGAGTCAGGCTATGGTTTTATAGGAAATGAGACATTTGTGGGCAATCCGTTATTTAAATATCTATAAATCTCCATGGGAGGAAATTTTAATCAGTTAAGGAAAACAAAGGCTTAGAAAGGGCAAGTTTTGCATAGCATTCTATAGTAAGTGAACTGCAAAGTGAAGGAAGCCACTCGGTCTGAGATGGGGCAGGAATCCCCTCCACAGAGGGTGACAGGTGACTCCTTGCAGCTGTCTTAACTTTTTTAAGGCAAGTGAGTAGTGTCATCAAACTTCAGTGGACTTAGAAGAATGTCCTTGGTGGAATTCCCTGAACCCCAGCACCAGCTCTAGAATCCTACTTTCAAATCTCAGAACAGTTAGATCCAAGGGTTTTTTCAGCTCCACGCAATTCCTCTTTCTCCAATTGAAGAAAAACAAAGAGTACAAAATAATATTTCCAGTAAGAGTGTACTTGCCCCATCTACTCCACCTGCCTCATGTCTCCCCTCACTCACCTCCTAATCCTCTCTGCCCTGTGAAAATATTTCCCCAAAGCCATCACTGGGCAGGAGTTCCAAACCCCGCCCCTGCTTAAAGGATGACATCTTGCTGTAGAAATCTAAGTACTTCCTGGTCTATCCAAACATCAGTCACTGGGGGCCTCTGCCAATCCTTGTCATAGGGTGATTAAGATAATGCACTCGGGGTCACAGACACAGCCTCAACCAATTACAAGCTCGTTACGCTTATCAGGGCCACAGGAGGAGTATGTCAACTCTTGGTGACATCAGACACATGAGGTGAGAGCTTTTCAGCTCCTCAACCCTCACAGATAAGGTCTTATGAGTGGGCCTGCCCCTGAACCATTGTCAACAGAATGGGCAATTTCCAATAGAGTCCATCCATCTACAGTGCCTCCTGGTTCTCATCTGGGCAATGGCTTGATGTGAAGAGCCAAGAATCCTAAATCACCAAGGAGAACTCACAAAGCATATATCAAACAAAAAATAACTCCCCCACCCACCCACATGAGCTCCATAGTAAGTTGGCCTTCTGATTTGTCTGGCACCTCGGTTTCCTGACACAGGCATTGCTTTAACTGTAGGTGCCTCTGAGGGGTTTCTGTTTATCCAAATACAACGTAAGAGTCAAGTGCCCTTATTTAAGAAAGAAAAGCTGTTATATGACCTCCATGTTGAACGTTGTTATTGGTGTTCTTATGGTTCTGTACAAACAACAGGAATCTTAGTCAATGGATTGCTTCTGGGGACGAGGGGCTAGCAGCTGAACACAGAACCTCCTGGTGTTCTCCCCCTGAGTTCCTCCTCCAGCAAGAAGCACACATTAACCAGGAACCCCCATCAGCAGCTCTGACCCAAGCTTACCCTATACCCAGACTGATCATCTACAAGCAATAAAAGTATCTCCATAGAAACCAAGTATATAATGACATCCACTCAGGGTGCAGGATCCGCTTTAGCAGAAAGGCCATTTGTAGCCAAGATCTTGCTCAAACTCAGGTTTGCACATCAAATACATATCATTATGTCTTACACCTTTAGAGTTTCACAATACTGAAGATTACAGAAATAAACATACATGGAGAGAGCAAGGCAGGCTGGGGTGGGGGGGATAGATTTGCATATATAGTTACAAAAATGCCAAAGCAGATTCTATTCTGCCAAAAAGAGAACAATTACTCTTACCCACCAGCATGTGGCCTCAAAATTACATTCTCTTCTCCAAACCGAGGCCGTCATCAGATTACCAAAATGAGGCTATCCTGCCCAAAGTCACACAGCTCTTTTATGGAATAAGCACAATTCAGTCAAGGGACAAGCAGCTATTTCTCTCCACACAAATTACAATCTTCTGTGAAATATATATTCTTAATGAAGAATACATAATCCTCCTACATGTTTGGTTCTTCCCTCGCACTCCTCCACATGAAAGACTACACGCACTTTAAAGAAAGGGAGAACTGGATACCTCCTCATAACATCCCCATCACCCAGAGCAGCGGAGAGTGTAAGTGTCTCAGCTAAGCCACTTAGCACATACTGTCATTCTTCAATAAGCAAACTGAGCTGCCAGTGACTCCGAGGGGATACTAAAATGAAATCAACAAACAATGGGTCTCACCCATGTTTTAATGATCTCCTTCTAAACAGATGCGGTAGGAAAAAGCTTGATTCATTATATTGCCACTGATTCAAAAGGCATAGCTCTGAATTTCAATCTTTCACAAATTTCAAGTGATAAATTGCTTGCTGTGAGTCATGCTGCTTAGCCAAGGAGCAAGTTTTCAAAAGGAAAGAAAAGTGTTTTTGTAGGTGAGGTTTGCAGTGGTACTCGTTGCTCTCTTTCTCCTTCAGTCATTTGAATTGTAAATGTTGCAAACTGAAACAATATGACTTGACAGGTGATAGATTTTTACCATGAGGAGAGCTCCTTTGAAAGCAACTGACAAAAATAGTTACAAAATGTCCCATGCCCACTTCGGGAGCAGAATGAAGTAAAAGTGCTGTGAACACAATGCATCCAGGATGGTTTCTTCACCCCACACATCTTTTTCAGGGTACCAGAGTCTGGGATTATCTCCTAATTTGGTTCTGAGGAGGCAAACCATCAAGAAAGTTGTTGCAGTAATACTGGTAATGCTACATTAGGAGAAAATGTCCTTATTTGGGGGGATAATAAAATTGGTAAACAAAATCAGTAATTTCTTTTCATGATGAAAGTCATCCTAAAAAACCAGAAAACTAATTCTACCTAAATGAGTAAATGTTATAAATGCATTACAGTGAAAGGAGTGTTTTAATTTTGTCTGTCATTTAAAGAAACCAAACTAATGACTAGAAAAATCACCATACACAGAGAGCCCCTGACTCACATGTGACCCCCACTGACCTGCTCAAGCCCCACCTCCCTTCACTCCACAGGAAGTCAGTCATTGCTTCTGCAAACAAGCAGCAGCAGGAGGAAATGATCAGGAGAGCAAGATAAGATAGAGAGCAGCAAAGAAGCGGTGGAAGGCAGATGGACAGACAGACAGACGGACAGACAGACAGACTTGGGAGACAGCAACACATATAGTTGCTTAGATGCTGGGACCAATCTCTCTGTAGTCATCTTACACATGTGTGAAAGGAAAACAAAGTGGAAAGGAAGGAAATGAAAAAAAACATTTCTGTGTGTTAGTTATAATTCATTTCCATACATAGGCACACATGCACAGTTCTTTCCATAGCTTGTCAAAATAAGATGCAGGTAAAAAAAAAATAGCGCCAGATGGATAGCCAAATATCGTCAGACTAAACACAACACAAAATTCCCATCACTGTGCTGTGCCTCCTGGACATCTTAAATTTTAAAGCCTCTGTTCTTATTCATGATTTAAAAAAATAATCCAATTGCTCATGGATAAATCGGGTCGATTTGAAAGCAACCCCTCAACTAATTTAAAAGAACCCCATGCTGCTCTAAGATCCACCCCAGAGTTAACCACCCGCTGCCCACAACAAGGTTCTAACTATCTACTTTCTCAGGTCCCAAATGCACCTTTCCCCACAGGCAGCCACGGAGGAGGGCTAAGGGACTAGCTGAGCCAGGGCTACTGCAGTCCACAAAAGGAATTCCCCTCCCTTCCCCTCTTTCTCCCTCCCCTTTCTTCTCTTGTCCCTCCCCCGTCATCACTGGTGAATGATACCCCTCACTACCTGCCTTGATCAACACCGTGAGCCCCTGTCTTCAGGCATGCAGGGAATTTAACAGCCTGGAAATTCTTGTTGTCCATTCGCTGAGGTCACAGATAAAGCTAAACAAGAGCCGTGGTTCCCATCAATCATAAGTCACTCGCTGGTAGAATGTATGGAAGGAGACCTGATGTAAGCGAGTCACCGGAGAAAATACCCACTGATGACGCATATCCAGGCATAAAAATAGTCACAGGGCCCTCAAAGGGATTATTCAACAGCCTACATTTAGACTTTCTTACAACAGACCTGAAGTCAATGTGCCACAGTAAGTGGTTGAGTTTAAGTTCAACAGACACAACCAGGAGTACTTAGTTTAAAAATGCTCCCACCGTAACAAGCTGCTTAGTAAATTTTAGCATAACTTTAAAAGCATCAAACCAGTACCAGCCAGCTAGTTCATAAACAGCCTTCAAAGGACAACTCCTGCTTAGAGCACACCCCAAAATACTTGTCTCAAGTAGTCCAGAGATACATGGTCTTGGCTGCTTTCTAAATCAATGTTAGGAAAATAATACAAACTGCAGTTGGGCATCTTTTGTCTGTCAAAAACATGTTTTTAAGAAGCACAAAGCCTGATTACAAGGTGCACCAAAGAAACTGACACTTTGCCCACTGTCTTCGTGGTTAAAATTTTTTCAGAAGTGGTTGGATCATTTATAGAAATAATTACAGTGTGTGTTACATACACCTGCTACATGCGGATTATTATGTGTTAATTAATATTAATAATGCATAAGCACTATCATTGTTCAACAAATGGGTGCACAAATGAAGTAAGATATGCAACTATCTTAACTGAGCAAGAAACAAGATATTAATGGAGGCTGAACGCCTGGGTGGTTGGGTTATTTTTTATTATTATTCTTTTATGAGGAGGAAAATAACTTTTTACATTTGTCACAATTTTAATAGTTTTCAAGTCATCTGTTCTTTTCCCCTCCTACTCAAACATATGCACAGCTTGCTACCCGGCAGAATGGGTCTTTCACAGAATTTGCAGATCAGCAAAGGCTGGATTTGGGCATATTTTCTAGTTAAATATCTAAAAATGTTCATGTTCAAGTTTCCTTTAAGCAAATGATCCACCACGGTGAACAATGGAGGAAGCTGTCTAAGACAGAGCCTAAAATTGAGCTTCGGGATTTGAACACCTTGCCTGCTTGCTCTGCCCGCCTTGCTAGCCTTAATTAACAATGCTTTCCTAATAACGGACAGATTTCCGTTGTTACCATGCAAATTATCAGCCATAGAATATGGGTCTGGGATGCAGTCCATCTCTGGTACCCAAAGTTACTGACTCTCCTGCCCACGCAACCAGCAAAAAAGCTCTTAGCAACAAGGCTGTAACTTTGACAGCGTATTCTGGGCTTTTATTTAGAAGAGTCTGACTTCTCTGAAACAACTAAGATGACATCTTCCTTTATGGGTAAGTTCTCCACCACTTTCTTCAAGTATGATAACAGGGCTATAAATACAGTTGAAAATTATTTTTAGTTCAAAGATCTCACAGAGGGCTTGAATTTCTCTCCTATGCATACGTGTCAACAGCATGTGGCCTACTTTACAGAACCTAAATGGAAATGTTGACCAGTGTCCCAGTCGAGAATCTCTAAGCGGTGTTGAAGAAACAGGCCTGCACTTCCATCCATTCCATTCATCCACATTGTCGTTCACAAACAAACAGCTCACATGCTAGCACTGTATAGGATGTGAGGCCAAGGGGCAAACTGTACAGGGCGGGTCTCATGTCACAAAATTTCAGTGTCTGGTTTTATCTGGAGATTTGTGTATATGTGTGTGTGTTTGTGTGTGTATGTATATATACACATACATATACATATACATAAATAATATACAACAAAGAAAATTTAAGAAACAGAAAAAATAATCAGTTGAGACATAGTCCCCTTTATCAAAATGAGAATGTTCCTTAAATTAATGACTCAGAAGCCGAAATGATTTCACTAATTTTACACAGTTCTTGTCTTTTAAATAGCTCAGAGCAAGCAAAAGTACCCAGAAATAACCAGGTGCCACTGTACTTCACACACCTGACAGCCTCTGGTCATGCTGGTCTATGCCTGGACAGGTCTACCAGAGTCAAGTCTTTTGCAAGCCCTTTTACCAATCACATATACACAGCAACTGTCAATACAGCGAACAAGACTGTGTCCCATAAATTGGCTCCTTCATCATTCCTGGTTTTAATAATTCCATATCCAATATTGAATTTGCTACCAGCAAAGCATGTTTTATCCCTGTGAGAAAAGGGAACTTGCTTACTTTAAATCAGAAACTACACTATCATGATGAGTTTTATATTTCAATTTGAGACATCACTTCCTGCATTAGGTATGACAATTAAGAGCTTAAAGAAAACACCACCTGGGCTAGAGAGATGACTGGGTGGTTAAGAACACCAGTTGCTCTTCCAGATGACCCAAATTTGATTCCCAGAACCCACATGGTGGCTCACAACTATCCATAACTCTAGTTCCAAGGGAACTGACACCCTTTTCTGGCCTCCAAGGGTACCAGGAATTCAAGTGATACACAGGCTTACATGCAGGCAAAACACTCCTGCACATAAAATCAATCAATCAATCTTCAGCTGGGCTTGGTGGTATAGATGTTTAATCCCAGTACTCAGGAGGCAGAGGCAGGAGGTTCTCTGTGAGTTCATGACCAGGCCAGCCTGGTCCACATAATGAGCTCCAGGCCAGCCTGATCTACATAATGAGCTCCAGGCCAGCCTGGTCTACATAACGAGCTCCAAGCCAGCCAGGGATATAGAATAAGACTCTGTTTCAACACAAAAATAAGTTAATATATAAATAAATAATAAAAATAAATAAATCTTAAAGGCGAACATAGCTTGAACATTTTAAATGACAATGTACAATCAATAAAGCAATCAGTTTCATCTTTTGACACATAACCAAAATCATGAGCTCTCTAACCTAAGATCGGGTTATTTAGCTACCTGTACTGAACTGGAGGCATGGAGGGAGACATAAGCCAGCACAGCATAAAAGGAACACAAGATAGGAGAATAAATCCCTTGTTAGCATTAGACCCTCCAGAAGCCATATTTAAGTTCCTCCTGGAATGGTTAGCCTTGCTGGGTTGATTGATGCTTAGGATATTAGCAGAACAAAGTTCTGGTTGTCTCTGTAGAGGTGTTTCCAGAGAGTTAGCTGGTGGGAGGGGTCCGCCTTGATGGTGAGTGACATCATGTAGTAAACTGAGGGTTCAGATGGAACAGATGAGACGACCTGGTAGGATGTATTCCCCCCCACTTCCTAGTCGCCATGATGTCAGTGACATTAAGCTGCCATACCACACCCTCTGTGTCACGATGAATTAAAACCTCTCTAATTGAGAAAGAAAGAAATCCCTCCTCCTTAAGAAGTATTACTCTGGATATTTATCACCACAAAGAAAGGCTATGATAATCCTATATATCATCATGAAAAATCACGCTAGGAAGTCTTTTTACACGCGTTAAATATATCAAAAGTGGGAAAATACATTCCAGTTCAATATATCATGCTTAACAGAGGACAGTGAAATATCAATTTGTACTGTAGGATTAGCTGCCCGTCAGTCTCAGGATCTCAGTGAGATTTTTGTTTTCAAATATTTTTTTATTGTAGCTTTGAAAAGTTTCAGTATTTACTAGCTGTTTTTCCTAATGTGGCAAATAAGATCACTTACTGAATTTAATTAAGTTACTGTCTTCTTTTTCAACCTGTAATGTACCTAGAAAAGTGTGTGTGCATGCATGCACACGCACACACACACACATAAACACACACACTTCACCACGTGTCTCACTTCCTGTGATAAGGCCAAACACTCATGTACCAAAGGTGAACAGTGAGAGTTACCATCATCCAAGCCTTAACCCTCAGCTCCCACACGTAATCACCACACCAGTCAATTTTATCAAATTTCCTTTAGTCTGTCTTCTCTCTAACTCCACTGCAGCGACCTCAGTTTTAGCTTTCACTGTTTCTCTTTGGGTAAGCATAGTACTCATCCTTAAGCCCTCCCAAACTGCGCCGTACAGAAATATTCAGAACCAAGGGTGGGTTTAATGAATCACAGATCTGTCTATGGCATGGCTTCCACTAAAATCACAAAGCAGCCAGAGATAGCTCAGCAGATAAAGACGCTTGCCAACGGCCCTCGTTCAAACTCTAGAACATAAATGGTGGAAGAGGAGAACAGACTCCTGAAAGGCGCCTACTGACTTCCTTCACACAGAGGCTACAGAACACACACACATACACACACGCGCACACACACGCGCACACACACATATGCCCACACGCGCGCGCGCGCACACACACACACACATGCACACACAATGGAAACTATTTTATAAAAACATTTCCATGGCTCTGGGTTGTGGCACATGTAGTCTTGTATCAGGACTCGCTTGTGCTGTTGTAATTAACTCTTCTGTCTGAACAGCCTGTTTGCTTTTGAACTTCCTGATATCAAAGGCGACGGTACTCATTAGTTCCCCTCCAGCTCCCAGCAGAGTGCAACCGATGTAGATTGAACGATAGTGCTCTGCACTGACATTATCACTCTTCCTATGGTCTCAGAGCAAACTATTACTTCGGGTATCCTGGTTGGCTTCGTGGCCAACTTAACACAGGTAGAGTTATTGAGAAGAAGGGACCATAATTGAGAAAATGCCTCGGTAAGACTTTCCTGTAGGCCAAGCTGACGGGACATTTTCTTAATTAGTGGTTCATGCAGTAAGGGCCATCCATAAGAAAGTGGTCCTAAGATGTATAAGAAAACAAGCTGAGCAAACAATTAAGCAGAAGTCATCCATGGTCCTGCTGCAGTCCCTGCCTCCAGGTTCCGGTCTCACGTTCCTTCCCTGACTTCCTTTGATGAACTGTGATGTGTAAAAGAAATAAACCCTTTCCTGCCCAAGTTGCCTTTAGTTACAGGGGTTCTATCACAGCAACAGAAAGCTAACCATGACCTCATGCAATGATGTAACCTCTGGGACTCTTGTGCTCACAGAGATGCACCTGCCTCTGTCTCCCAAGTTCTGGGATTAAAGGCATGTGCCACCACCGCCCAGACACAAATTTACTCTTAAAGGAGCAAGTAGTACTCTGTGCAGCCTCTGAGGATCACGTGACAGTCCCAGTGCATCACCTTCCAATAAGCTCTCTAAACACTGTATCTTACAGAGCTACCGAAGTCTCTTACTGTAGGTGACTACAGATTAACATACTTGCCCTGCCTACTGTCTAAGGCTGCAATCTCACTAAGGGTCCTGTCCCCTTGCACAATGGAGTGCCGTGTTGGGAGTGAAGGACTGGACGGATGAAGAAAGTGAACCAGCCAGCATGACAGGGAGACACAGACTACAGCAGCGAGCACACAGAACTCGGGAGGAAACCTCAGCTCTGAGGTTCCCGTCTCAGCTCTGCTTTCTGTAGGAAAGTAACATTTGACCTCCTATCTGTCAGGTACTACTACTTTAATTACAGCTTCTGAGTCTTCTCTAATAACGATCAAGTGAAATAAAGCAGACATATAAAGATTAATGCAAATGGTATAACTGAGAGTCATAAAAATAATGTTTAACTCTCCAGCCCGTGTTATTATAAAGAACAATGCGCTACAAATAGAAGAACATCATGCATACGTCTTGCCAGTCTGAGTGCATGTCTGTAGGGAAGACTCGAGCTTGAAATAATTACAAGTATGGTTAAACTTCTATGTGTAAACTCCATTAAAAATGGGCCTATTATAGTCATCCCCTGCAGGGCACAGTCTTCAGTCTTTGTCACCAAGGGGAGACAATGTTTAAGTCAGCTCGTATGTATATGAACTATCTCCTTAATTACACCAGAGGTACTATATGGACAAGGAATGCCAGCACCAGGCAGTATCTGTACAGTAGTTACAATTCATTTTTCTTCTACGACTTTCAAACATTAATTACTTCCCACTGGATCCACAACATCAGCATCAGGACAACTCCAAGATGGGCTGAGATTTTCAGGAAAGTGCATTCACAGAGTCAGTCAACAAAGCCATCGAGTCAACTGTCCTAAGCTGCTCTTCTCTCTATAGTCCAGACACTTTGGAAAGTTTCATGTTTCTAAAAACAGAACCTGGGTTTCATTTATTTGTTCCCCTTAAAATTTTAGCCAAGTATTAGAGATGGTACCATATGCCTATATCATCACATACATGTATGTGTATAAGTACTAATACATTAAATTAGTGGCTTTTGAAAGTATTCTCACCCACGCTCACTTAGCAAATCTTTGTGATACCTTATAAAGCCAGTGTGCCATGCAGTACAATTCCCATTTATAGATAAGAGTTGGGGCTTGAAGAGATCCTGACTGAATCTGACTGTATTTTCATGACAGAGAGGAGTGATGTGTGTAACTGAACTGCATGTGTAGATCTACTTCTAACCAGCTGGGTGACTTCCCGTAAGTCACCCATCCTCTCTGGGCCTCACCCTCCTTCTACATAAGAGGAGAGAGGGGGTGACTCACAGATGCCACCTACCAGCCAAAATTCCATCCTTCACAACTAGCTTTCAGGAATCATCCTTGAGACAAGGCCCTAGATGGTAGAGACCTAGCTGGGTCTTTGTTTCATGCCATGCATGGTAATGTCTCTTATCACCTCTCCCTGTTGTTCCACAACTGAAAAACTAGACCTAATTTAAGGAGTTCAGTCTGTTTATGTTTGTTTGTTTGTTTGTTTGATCTTCATGGAGCATCAGATCCTACTTATTCTTGGATCCCACAGTTATGCCCAATCCAGAAAACCATGCCTCTACAGAAAGGCCATCAGGAGTAGGCATGTGCAGACAGGTTCTGGGGTCCAAGGACAAGGGTGTGTCCTGGCATGACATTTTCTTCCTATTCGACCACATTTTCACCTTGGGCAGAGGTGTGCTTGTTTTGATGGGATTCGATCCTTTTCCATTTCTGTTTTCAATGAAATAATACAAAACCAAAGATTATAGCAAAGAGTGGTTCACATCCTCAGGTCCTAGAACAGGGCTCCAATGAACTTAAAGCAATGTAAGGAACCCACTCAGGAAGTCTTCCACACCAAAGGAGAAGTCATGCCCAGAGGAAAACAAGTCCCCTTGAGGGTCCACAAAAGATGGGGACATATGAACACACACCAATGCACAGCACCTCCTCTGTTGGGGCAGAGAATGCTCTCTCTGCACCCCTACAATGGAAGCTGGACAGAAGCAACCTGACCACCTGAAGTCTCTGGAGCCTGGCAGTAACCTGAGCTGCTCTAGGTTATTTTTTACTGATGGCTTGCGGTTCTTAAAGGGACTGTGTTCTAAGTATACATATCTGGACAAGGGATGCCAAATAATGACAAGACAGACGTGATAAGCCTATCTTCATTATAAGCAGTGCATAGACACTAAAGAGCCGCTCTAAAGTGAATACCCTAATGCCCTTTCAAAGGAGTCAGTCCTACCTACATCTTGTGGGGAAGCATCCCATTGAAAATGTGAAAGTGCTAAATGATCAACAATCCTACTGGCTTAAAATGTAAACAGATGGCAGGCTATGCCCAAGGCTTTGTCCTCAGTGCCAGCCAACTACTTAAACAGGAGTAAGGAACAGAGATTAGAATTGGAGACAGTGCCAGGATTGGCTCTACAGTTTTTATAAGAAGCATAATTATTACATTGTACAAAAAGCGAAGTTCAGTGAGAGTTCACAACATGCTCAAAAGTTGCATGACATGGCTGTTACACACACGAACTCACAGCAGCTGTAGCTACCTACACAAGACCTACCCAAGATCAAGTCAGTTAAAAATTCCAGCATGGAGTAAGGCAGGGCTTCCAAGGCTTCCCCCCAACCTGGGGAGATAGACTGGGTTTGTTTTGGGGGGACAATGAGTTGTTTTGTTTTATTTTGTCAAGTTAACACAGACTAAAGTTTCGTGGTGCAAAGGAACCTAAATTAAGAGATTGCCCCCATAAGGTTGCTCTGTGAATATGGGATGTATGTATGTTGAGGGAGTACTAATCTTCTTAATTGATAGTTGATGTGAAAAAGCCCAGCCCACTGTGGGTGGTGCTACCCCTGAGCACTTGGGCCTGGCTTGTAGATGAAAGCAAGTTGAGCAACGCCATTAGCAGCATCCTCCAAGGTCCCTACTTCATTCCCTCTGAGTTCCTTGAGTTCTGCCCTGGCTTCCCTCGGCTTACACATAGCATAAGAGAAAAAACCCTTTCCTCCCCAAGCTAGCTTTAGACACTACTGTTTTTGTCACAAGCTAACTAGGACAGGAGCTGTTGGCAGGTGACAACTGCTGGGGGAGGGAGAGTCACTTTTCTTTAGGAGGTGGCTGTCCTGATACACTGCCCCTGCCTCCAGTGATTAGTGCCACACTTGTGCACATTTGAACAACACAAACTGGGCTTGACAGTGTGTTTGTTTGTTTGTTCGTTTGCTTGTTAAGGGTCTATTAAGTTGGGAGGGAGAAGCTTTGGAAGGGCTGGAGGGAGGGAGGGCGGATATGATTAAGATACCTTGTACACATGCATGAAATGTCCAAAGAATAAATTTAAAATATTATTTGAAAAGAAAAAAAGTTGGGTAACCAATGAGTGTGGGTGTCTCTTCCATGACTCTCAACAGAAGTGGTGCTGATTCCAACAGCAAATACCCACTGGAAGAAACGATTCCCACGAGACAGTCAGTCCTGTTACCTTCCTCCCCGCACCGCTCTACTGACCTGAGAGGAGCAGGAATAATCCAGGAATGAGGGAAATGAGATCAAGTCATCAATGCTAAGGATGGCAAACCTGCTGATGACCTTGCCCAAGCTGGCACTACTGACTGAACTTCAGTGGGAATCACTGGGTACACTGAAGGGCATCCGTTACTTTCAGAGACCCAATGAGATCAATACACGTGTAATGTTTTGGACTAGATCCTGGCGTGAAGCCTCCCCCTCAGTGAAAGTGTTGTTGGTATCTGGGCTCTCCATATTCCTACTCAGCAGGTGTGTGATTCGATTTGCCTTGAAATCTGACAATGTGTAATCAGAAGACAACAGCTACTTGTCGAGGAACTTGACAGTGTCGACTCTAACACTCAGAGCTTGGTCAGGCGAGTGACTGGCTCTCCTTTGGAGCTGAGAGAACTGGCGCTCAGAGGTGTTGGTAGGTTGTGTCTAGAAAAGGATAGAGCAGGGATCTTGACTGGGGTCTGACTTCCAAGTCTGAGCTGTCAATTCCCTCCTCTCAATTGGGGACTAAATGAAGGAAAGCCTTGAAGACTTCACAATGACCCCCCAGGCCCCATTCTGTTCTGCACCAGTTAACTGTACCCTCAGCTCTTCCCATTAA
Organism: Ellobius talpinus; assembly: GCA_001685095.1. NCBI lineage: Eukaryota > Metazoa > Chordata > Mammalia > Rodentia > Cricetidae > Ellobius > Ellobius talpinus. The sequence goes on from LOJH01017958.1 coordinate 21,647, forward strand.
CCTTTCCCATCTCTATTCTACCTTGCAGCCATGGTTTTTTTTCTTTTGAACTAATCCCTGCAGGAAGTTAACCATCCATTATCAGACTAGAGGTTTCTCTACAGAGAATAAGGTCTCCTGTAATCCTCTTAAAATTACATTATTATAAGTATTCATTCTTGAGCCATCAATCTTCAGCAATGCAAACAGAAGACCACATAAATCGTGCCAAACCGCACAGGTACACCGCATCTTATGGTTCATAAAGCATCTTTACAAATATTTGTTGATTTAGCCATCCTGACAACTCAGCAAGATGGTCCTCAGCCTGTCACTCAAGTGAGGAAATCAGCTACATATAAGATCAGTTGCTCCTCATTTGGACATTGG
>LOJH01017959.1:0-19108 GCA_001685095.1 Ellobius talpinus
ACCGCTCAGGCCACCACAGCAGTCTCTGCCTGGGACTGGCTGCTCCCAGGGCCCTGCTATCTGCCACCACATGGCCCGCTACCACCATTTGGGACCTACAGCATTTCTACTGCCTACTGCCACCAGGGATCTTGCAGCATTTTTAAAAAAATCTAACAACCGCGCTTCATGTTGGGGTATTCATCTTGTTCTGGGAGCCAAGGTCATGGTTTGGAGGCACAACTTCACAGGCACTTAATTTAATCTGCATAATAAATTATACAAAGATAAGTTATACAAAATTAAATTATACAAAATTACGTACACCATTCGTCTACCAGAAAATATGCCTGTCTACATTCTAGTTTTATAAAAATATTACTGGTATGAGGGGAAATGAAAGACAATTGGCTGGGCTAAGAAATATGGTGCTCCAGGAACGACATTTACATTCTAGTTTTAGAGTGGAAGCTTTTGTGGTTTCACTCTACCCCCTCCCCACTCTGCTCCCAGCTCTCTCCCGAATGGTCAGGAAGATTGCAGTTAGATTGAAGCAACCCAGCCAGCTTACAGATAATGATTTGGTCAGATGTACTAAAGGAAGTCTGTTTCTTCACTTGGTGGTTTGGACCACTTCAGGTGCCAAGAAAGCTATTCCGGCCCTTCCCTGAACTCAGCATGTTTCTGCTCCACCCTACTCTGATTGCCCCACCTGAACAGCGGCTTTGGAAAGCTGGCCTCTTTATCCATGAGTCGAGCTTCTCCCGCAAACTAGCACAAAAAGTCTTTCCTCGAGTCTATCACCCACAAATACATGCTGAGGAATCCATGCCCAGTATCTTCCCTCTGGGTATGCAACTGACAGTCTCTCTCCAAAACATGGATTGTACCCCAGGAGGAGTTCTCAGAGTCGCAGCAAACACCAAGCTTTCAGGGTCCCTCTCCACGAACTTGCCTTCCCACTAATGTCTCTAAATAGGAAACCATGTGGCCATGAATGCCAGGGTCAGCCAGGGTACACCCTGCCATTCTGCTGAGCACAGGAAGAAAGTGTGGAGCTTGAGGTTTTAAGTTGCATTGCTTCTTCATGCTGGATCCCCAGCAGGGAATTTATTTCCCCTCCTCACCCACAGCTGGAACACAGAGTCTGTGTGCTTCTAGCAGCGTTCCCTTTCAGTGCTTCACAAAACCAGAGCACCCATGGCCAGCAGATCTCTCCATCGACACTCACATCTCCCCAGACTCCCCAAATAGATCCCCCCAACCTGCTCAGGTGAGGCTTGTTTGTCAGCTGTGGCTACAGTAATTCTACACTAGGGAGCTCAGTTTCCAGAGAGACAATAAAACCGTGCGAAGAGAAGACAGAAGCTGAGCCTGGACCACACCTGTAATTCCCTGGTACAGAGACACAAAGACACAGAGGCAAGAACACTCGTGCTCATGCGCGCGCGCGCGCACACACACACACACACACACACACACACAAGTCGGGGGAGGGAGAGATGGAAAAGAAGAGAGGGGAGACAGAGACACTAGCCAGAGGGGATGGGATGGGTTTCTTTGCCGCATCCCACAGAAATAAACATGGTTTGTCTCAGCACAGCAGAGTGGTCCAGTAATAAATACTGGAATTACAGCCACTCTATTTCAGCTTGATAGATCCAGATCTGGAGCTACTCTTGGGGAGGATTTTGTTACCAAGTTTAACAGAAGCAGCACTGAGAGAGCTGCCATAAGGGCCGAGATGTGGGGTGTCCCAGAGACACGCCTTTCAGGAAAGAGTCTGATAAAATTGGTATAGAAAACAAAATAAATTTTTCAACAGTCACCCACACACACACACACACACACACACACACCACACACTGCTCAAGGGTGCAAAATTCTGTGTGGTTAGACCTGGGCTCAGGGAACAGACACCCAAGATTTAGATCTCGTCTCTGTACTTAGGTGCTCCCGTCTGTATAAACAAGGCAAGAGTAATCCTTGTCCCATTGCTTGTGCAGAAGTTAAACAGAAAGTGCTGGCAAAGGCTCAACAACTGCTAGTCACTAGGGGGTAGCCTCAGCCATTTAGAGGGACAAAGCTGATCTCCAGGTGCTCTCTGGTGGGTGGTGGCAAGAGCTCCAGCATGTGGGGGGGGGAATTTGCCGCACGCAATGCTGTGACAGGTTTATCTATAAAATGACGCTGCGTGTGATGACGAGCACACAAGCATGAAATAGCTCTTCCGAAGAACCCCAGAGACCCCTTCCCAATGCTGCCTTCACTTCTCATCCTCTGCGCATCCGGTACCTTTGGAACTCTGTGATCCTGCTCAATACATTCCTTGTGGGGGTTTTGTTTTGAAATATTAACAGACACATCTAGATGGAGGAATTCACACAAATTCTGTAGCCTTCTCTTAGTTCCTTTATGTGTGTGTACAACTTGACACTAACACACTTCTGTTCCCCAGTCTTCAAATTACTGCAACGTAACATGACTGTCACGTCTTAAACAACAACGGCACATGTCACTGGGTACTGAGTCATGGTAAGACAGGAGCTGGGAGCTCCAGGGTACAGTGCACCACTGTAGCTAAATGTACTGTACATTTAAAAAATGATAGGAAAGTATTTTGAAAGCATTCACCACAAGAATTGACAAATGTCCATGGAGGTGTTTACGGTTAACTCAATTTAAACATTACACAATGTACAGATGTATTAAACTTTATTACGTTGCCCCATTGATAGACACATAACTTCTAATCTGTATCGGTTAGAATTTAATTTCTGTTTTTGTTTTTTATTACTATCATTGTATATACAATGTTTGTGTGCAGGTGCACAAATGCCACCTGTACATATGCTGCTGTGCACTTTTAGATATGCTGCTGTGCACTTGTAGCTATGCTGCTGTGTAACTGTAGACACACTATTGTGCACATGTAGACATGCCGCTGTGCACCTGTAGACACACTATTGTGCACCTGTAGACACGCTGTGGTACACCTGTAGACATGATGTTGTGCACCTGTAGGTATAATGTTGTGCATCTGTAGTCATGCCGCTGTGCACCTGTAGACATGCCACTGTGCACCTGTAGACATGCCGCTGTGCACTGTAGACAGAACACTGTGCACCTGTAGACATGCCGCTGTGCACCTGTAGACATGCCACTGTGCACCTGTAGACAGGACACTGTACACCTGTAGACAGGACACTGTGTATCTTTTCCTGTCAAAGGACAACTCTAGGGAGTTGGTTCTCTTCCTCCTTTGCCTGGGTTCTGAATCCAGCTAAGATTGTCAGGTTTGTGTGGCAAGCGCTCTTAATCTCTGAGCCAACTCAAAAATCTACACTTAAAATTTTAAAAACAAAATGGCCACAATTTAAATTATAATTTCTCAAGTCAGGTGTGATGGCACACCCCTTTAGCCCCAGCACTGGGGAGGCAAAAGCAGATAGATCTCAGAGTTCAACATCAGTTTGGTCTACAAAGCAAGTTCCAGGACAGCCAGGGCTACACAGAGAAGTCCTGTCTCAGGAAACAAAAATCTTAAATTATAGTTTCTCACCTGTGTGAGGTATGTAACCATTTACCTACCAAAGCTGAAGCTCTGTTATTCAAGAAGCCCACTGCAGACCTCCTGGGCCACTGCTTTCTGTGGAAATGTCTTTGACTTTAGGCCTTACATGTGCTGGGTTTTAAGTAGTAAGGATTGATTACTGGTGTTCAGCTCCCACTTCCTTCTAGAAACTATATACTCCAAATAAACTGTTACAACACTTTTATTGAGTTGCAATTTGTCTAATAAAATAACTTGTTTTGTTTTGTTTTGTCGAGACAGGGTTTCTCTGTGTAACAGCCCTGAGTGTCCTGGAACTCCCTTTGAGACCAAGCTGGAATCGAACTCACAGAGATCTGCCTCCTCTGCCTCCTGAGTGCTGAGATTAAAGGCGTGTGCCACCATGCTCAACGCTAAAATCCACCATTTTAAAGTGACTGACTTGGTGGCATTTGGTACATTCTCTTTGTTGTCCACTGACGTAGCTCCTAAGCATTGCTACATCAATGTATCTATTTAGCAACAGACTCACCATTCTTCATGCCCCACAGCTTCTACCAATGACATATGTTCATTTCCATGCATATTCGTTTAAATAGAACCACACGAAAAGTCACCTTTTCTGTCTGGTTTCTTTCAATTAACATCAGGTTTTCAAGGTTTACCCTCATTAGAGTACATAATCGATATTTCAGTCCATGGTGCTGGGGTACCTGAGCAAACATCGTACCATTGAGCTGGCCCAGCCCCAGTGTGTTTCATTCCTTTGTATGCTGAATATTTGTATGTATACTGCAATAACTGGTTTATCCACTCGCTGTTAACAGACTTGCAGGCTGCTTCTGCCTTTTGACTCTTATGAACAGGGCTGCTATGAACATTCATGTACAAGTACTTTTGCTAGTGACTTCTCTAGGTATTTGAAGTATGTCTCATTAATCTGATTAATTTGAGTAACCACAAGAGTATTACTTTTCCACAGAGGCTGCACCGTTTCACACGTCTGCCAGCTGTAAATGAGCATTCCAGTTTCTCCATCTCCTCACAACATTTATTAGCTTTCTCTTCCCATCCCAAATCAAATCCATCTTCACGGATGGAAGTGGAATGCCATGGTGCTGTCAGTTAGCATTGCCCTAATGATAACTGGCATCCTTTTACGTACTTGTTTGTCTCTTTTATATCTTTAAAGAAATAGTTACTAAATTCCTTTGTGACTTTTGTTTTGCTCCTGAGACAGGGTTTCTCTGTGTAACAGTCCTGGCTGTCCTGGAACTCACTCTGTAGACCAGGCTGGCCTCCAACTCAGAGATCTGCCTGCCTCTCTCTGCCTCCCAAGTGCTGGGACTAAAGGCCTGCGCAACCACCACCCAGCTCTTTGTAGCTTTTAAATTTGATGATCTGTCTTTCTGTGTTGTATCTTAAGTGTACTATACGTCTCTACCTGGTGCTAGACTTCATCAGACATTGAGCTGTAAATATGTTTTCCCATTCTGACTGCTGTCTTTCCCATTGCTAATATTGTCCTTTTATGCACATAAGTTATTTACTTGACTGTTGTATAGCTTATGCATTTTTCTTTTGTGACTCCTATTTTTATTGTTATATCTAAGAATTCACTACCAAATTCAAAGTCAGGAAAATTCCACCCTATGTTTTTCCTTTAGTAATTTTATAGACTTTTCCTTATATTGAGTTATTTGATTCATTTTGAGCTATTTTTAACTTTAAAATGTTTTCATATTATATATGATCATGCTCTTCCACTCCCCCAATTCCTTCAGTTGCTTTTTTTTTAAAAAAATTATTTTATTATTTTGATTTATAGGTGTAGGTATGTTTGTGTGTGTGTGTGTGTGTGTGTGCCTGTACCCTAGGGTCCAGAGCAGTGTGTCAGACCCATTGGAGCTAGAGTTACAGGCAGGGGATGAGTCCCAAACTCTGTTCCTCTGGAAGATCAGCAAGCACTCTTAACCACTGAGCCATCTCTCCAGCCCCTTGAGCTACTGTTTATATGCAGGATAAAGTAAGGGTCTATGATGGCACCACTTGGTTGTCAACTTAACTACATCTGGAACCAGCTAAAACCCAAGTGACTGGGTACACCTGTGAGGGATTTTATTTTTTCTTAATTAAATCATTTGAAGTGGAAAAGCCCACTTTTAATCTGGATCTTCTGGGTTACACCTTCTGCTGGCAGCCTGTGTAACGACATGGAAGAAGGAAGCTTGCTCTCTTTGCCTGCTCTCTCTGGCTCTGGATGACAAGACCATATATTCACTGGCATTAGAGCCCACTTCTTAGGGATTCTAGCACATACTGAAGACCAGCTGAGAAAGCCAGCCTTGCGGGCTGAACAATACCAGATTATTGGTCTTCCCACTGGTAACTAGCTGGACCACAGCCTGTAAACCAACCTAATAAATCCCCTTTCTCTCTCTCTCTCTCTCTCTCTCTATATATATATATATATATATTCATTCATTCTGTATTTTCTGTTCCTCTAGAGAACCTTGACTAATACAGGGTCCAATTAAAAAACATGAATAACCATTTTCCCAGCACCACTGTTACAGAGACTGTTTTTCCCCATTGGATGATTGGGGTACCCTTGTCAAAAATCGTTCCACCACAGAAGGAGAGGTTTATTTCTGAAATATCAACTCTATCCCACCGGTCAATGACTTATTAATATGTCAACCCCATTTTGCTGTTATTAGTGTAGGTTTGCAATAAGCCTTAAAATTGGGAAATGTGGGGCTGGAGAGATGGCTCAGCGGTTAAGAGCACTGGCGCTCTTCCAGAGGTCCTGAGTTCAATCCCCAGCAACCACGTGGTGACTCACAACCATCTGCCCTCTTCTAGTGTGCAGGCTACATGTAGACAGATCACTGTATACATAATAAATAAACATTTTTTAAAAATTGGGAAATGTGAGACCTCTAACCTTTTTCATTTCCAACATCATTTGACTATACAGATACTCTTGTCCGAAAGTGTAAATTTTACTCCTACAGAAAAGGGGGTGACTTTGTGACTTTAGATAGTAATAGTGCTGCCTCTGTGGCCCACTCTAGGGAGAATCATTGTCCGAACCCATTAAGTCTTTTAATTCATGAACAGGGATACAGCCCCGCTTATTTAGATGTTCTTAGGTCTTTCTGGAAGGTTTTGTTTGTTTTGTTTTTTAGCTTTCAGTAAACCTTAACCTTCCTTGGTTAAATCCCACTTGGCCTTAGTGTATAATCCTTTTAATATCTGTAGGGTTTTGTTTGCTACTTACATAGACACACACACACACACACCCCTATACAGTAAGGGTCCTGGTCTGCGGTCTTCTTGCATCTTTGTCTCTGGTTGTAGTATTAGGGTAAGACTGATCTTCTAAGGTGAGTTAGGATGTGTTTCTTCTTGCTCTGTTCTTCTGGAAGAATCTGAGAAAGCTGCTGATAAACTTCTTTAAAGGCGTGAACTTAGAAGCGGACCACCTGCCCTGACCTGTTCTCTGTGAGGTTTCTCATCATTCAGTCAGTCTCCTTACCTGTTTGTTACCGGTCTGATGCAATTTCCTTCTTCTCTCCACCCACCTGCCCTCCCCTCCCCCTAGTCTTTTCAAGACAGGGTTTCTCTGCGTAGCCTTGGCTATCCTAGAACTTGATCTGTAGACAGGATAGCCTCAAACTCAGAGATCCACCAGCCTCTGGCTCCCGACTGCTAGGATTAAAAGCATGTGCCACCTAGCCTGGCTAAAAACAAGATTTTTTTTAAATACTGAAAAAAAAGAAAGAAAAAAGAAAAGAAAAGAATAATTACCAAAAGTAAATAACTCCCTTTATACTTTTTTCACAGATATAAAATGTGCTTAAGATTTTATTGACCTCACTATTAGTGAAAATTGGGATGTTACGATCAATTAAAACAGGTGCTCCTGCCACGTATAGTGGCAGATGGCATTAATCCCAGCACTCAGGAGGCAGATGCAGGCAGATCTCTGTGAGTTTGAGGCCAGCCTGGTCTACAAAGGGATTTCCAGGACAGCCAGGTCTGTTTCACAGAGAAACCCTGTCTCAAAAATCCAAAAAATAAATGTTTTAAGTTACATAGATATAGATAGTCAAAGCATAATTTATAGAGTATAGAAATGAATATAAAATAAAATTGCAAACACAAAATTGGCTTTTCCTAAAGTTGAGAAGTTCATCTTAGCCATTGTCAACTGATTGTTTTCATTAAATATAAATAATAATGACTTTGCGCTGCTACCAATTTACATAGATGTTAAGCTGATCTGAGCAAGAGTAGATCAGACATCTAGAAGAGTGTGCTGGCACAATGAATTTCCCCACTGGAGACAGTAAATAAAATCTTTTCTGCTTGTTCCAAATTTCCTATCAAAGGCTACCAAGATGGCTCAGCCGGGAAAGATGCTTATGGCCAAGCCTGAAAACCTGAGTTGGATTCCTGGGACCCACATGGTGGAAGGAGAGAACCAACTCCCTCAAGATGTTATCTGACCTCTATACACACACCATGGCACCAGTGTATATAGCCCATACAAGCACAGATAAACAGACGTAAGGAGGGGAAATTAAATTTCCTATGAATATGGCATAAAAAGTAACGGGAGAAAAACCAAAGGGATTTGCAGAGTCAGTTATTTCACGAGTAAGATTGGGAAGCAGAGTGATTAAAGATGGGTCATGCGCCACCGTGGTGGCAGGAGCCTAAGACCACAGGAAAGAAAGATGCAGATCGGGCCTGCAAGTGGCCTGTGTCAGGCAGCTGCCAAGGCTCCTTTGATTCGTGGTGTGTCGGAGATGAATAACACAACTGGTTTTGTGAGTCGCTGAGCAGACACCCTGGAGCAGCTGGGAGCAGGAAGCACATCCGGGCTCTGGAGGCTGGCAATCGTCCAGGTCTGTGTCAGCAGGAGCTGTGATAAGGAGTTACGGCAGAGGCTCCTTCCTTGGGAACTAGCCTTCTTGGCTGGGAAATCCGGGCACACACACACACACACACACACACACACACACACACACACACGCCCTCACAAGGAGTGCAATTCCGGGGTACCAGGGGGAAAACACTCCGACTGTCTATTCCTTAGGCCTTAAACATTCAGTTATTTAAGATAATATCTGCCCTGCTCACTCTCTTCAGCAAAGGTTGCTTCTGGTTCTTGTGTAAATTATAGCTATTTGTGTGTGGCTAGACATCATTCCTCCTTTCCGGGCTGGCAATGTCCAAAAAGGGAGTTACCAGATGCAAAAGTAAGAATAAAAATCACAAAATTCAAAGAAAATGAATTATTTCAAGCAGTGTCATCTGAGGAATAAGTGGGCCCAGGGGCTGAATTCTGAAGTCCTTATTCCTCTGGGGAGAATTCTATTCCAGCACGTGATTCGCTTACTTTGTGGTTTTTTTGTTTGTTTGTTTCCATGCTATTGTGATTTGAACACTAGGTCTCGGGACTGGTAGACAAGTGCTCTACCAATTGAGCTGCATCCTGGCCCTTCTCATTAGTGAGACCAAATCTTACTAAGTGGCCCAGGCCGGCCTTGATTTCACCACAGCCCAGGCTAGCCTTGAACTTGGATTCTACTGCCTGCGGCCTCTGCAGCAACTGAAATTGCAAACCTGTGGCACCAAGCCTGACCAGATTACTTCTTTAGACAGGATCTCCCTATGTAGTCATGGCTGTCCAGGAGCTCACTATAAAGACCTCAAACTCACAGAGATTCCCCCTACCTTTGCCTCTTGAGTGCTGGGATTAAAGGCACATGTGCCACCATGTCAGTATCAGATTGCTTCTTCTTTTTTTATTTTATTATATTTTTTGTCAGTTTTTGAAACAGGGTTTCTCTGTTTTACAGGCCTAGCTGTCCTGGAAGTAGCTTTTGCAGACCAGGCTGGCCTCGAACTCACAGAGATCCACCTGCCTCTGCCTCCANAATTAAAGGTGTGTGCCACCAGCACCTGGCTTCAGATGGCTTCTGAAATGAGGACTATTCCCATCTACAGCATTTATAAATAAAAATATATTAGAAGGCAAAAAAATATTGGAAAAAATGCATAGCATATCCTTAAGGGCCCTGGAAACGTCCCTACAGTCTCCATCAGAGTCTAGTGTTCCTCCTCCCGGTACCATGTCCGTGTCCAAGACTGTCTGCTCCTATAGAACGGAAGGCTGGAAATGGCTGGCAACCCAGAGGAGCCAGCGCTTCCGCCATGCAGAGCATCCACCTGGTCCTGCTGTTCCCAGAAGACACCTAGCCAGTCCTACCAAAGACCCTGTTTGAAAAAAACAATCCCACATCAAACCCACCATCTTAGTGAAGTCTGGCCTGGACTGTGGAGACATTAACTCTGCCTTCTGATAGGTAATGCAGGCTGCGAAAGGGGCTAAACGCACAGGGAATAGCCCCCAGCCCCAGAGTTCGACCATCTGACTGTCCGCTTTGGAGTGTGCTAACATAATCCCCTGCTTCTTTCTCCTAAGGTCTCCAGGCACCCTGCCAGACAGGATGCCTGTGGGCAATGCTGTGGGATATGTTCTACCCAGGAAAGATACAAAAGAGCCCAGGAAATGAAGTCAGTCCTTGTCATCACAGCAAGCTGGCCATGAGGGGACTGCTGGGGCAGCAGGAGATGCTGGGGCAACTGGGATTGACAGCTGCCATCCACAGCTCAGAAAGCCAGCAATCCACATGGTCGCTGCATGTGCATGTGTGAGTGCAATCCAGGGAAAGGATCAACGCTCAAGGTCGGGTCAAGTGTGACTTCCCTGTCGAACGTGCATCCTCCTCCACCAGGGCCCCTCTCACATGGACTTGCTGTCCCTGGACAGGAGGCCTCATCAGCTCTGATCCATGCCTTCTGGCCTTGTGATCCACCCACACACAACGGTTTTATCTTGGCTGCCCAATTCTGGAACCCTATACCGAACCTCATTCTATCCCAGAAGTGCCCAGAATCAGCCTCTCACACTTCCTGAGAATGATTTCCCAGCGGGGCCAGTGCCTGCCTCAGCCTGGCACCTGCCAGGGGCCTAACCAGGAACAGCATGCTACACAGCAGAGGCTGGGCTTATGAACTCAGAGGTCCCATGCTACGGACCATACACTCCACAGTGCTCAGTGGAGGCCACTGCTACCCTTGAAGACCCCTGTGGGGCAGCTGTCAGTTTCACTTCCCAAGGACACCTGCTTAGTTCACTCCTTCAATGTGGCATCAGTAGGTGTGAGAGGACACTGTGAGTCACTGCTAATTACCCAGTTCACTGGTAAAGGAAGCTTTGACTTTGCATTTCAAGAGGCTATCTTTACTGTAAAGTGACTCCTGGGGCAATAAGGTAGTAAATCAGGTTTCTGAGCAGAACTTGCTTTTCTAGAAGTGTCAGGGAAGCAGATGATATCTATCAATCACTCTGGTTAGAGAGGGGGGAACAGGCTGGTGTGTGCTGAGAAATTATCCAGGCAGGGGCATTCAGTACCCTACCCTTGTCAGAAGCCTTTGAAAGGACTGAGGTAGAGGTAGGAGCTGTAGGCTTAAGGCTAGTTTAACCAGAGAGGCAAGACTTTTCACAAGGCTGTTACTTCTCTCTCTTAGAGCCCGGAGTCTACAGTAACAATCTATTCTAAACTGCAACACAAAGTTGGCCTACGGAGAGCCTCCTTGAAACTTTATAAAGCATGCACAAGAGCCCCTGGGGTCTGCAATCCTATGTTGCTTCTTCATCTATAAGAGAAAGACACTTGAGTTTTTAAAAAGTGCTTGGTCACCAAACTGATAGCCAGCCACCTTTCCCCATCTCCCTTCCAGTGAAGGTCTGACAAACAAGACTGGAGTATGGGCAGTATGTTGACCCCCGTAGTCAGCTACCCAAATGACAGAGGAGGAAGATGGTTCCTTAAGGGTGCTCTATTGAGACCTGCCTTCCTGTGGTCTCAGCAGCAGACTGCATCTAGACCTGTGAGCCTGTAGTCCCTGCTGCCTGAGAGGCGGAGGCACAAAATCCTTTGAGCCCATCAATTTGAAGCCAGCCTGGGTAACATGGCAAGGCCTCATACCAAGGAAGAAAAAGATAAGAAGAAGAGGGTGGAGGAGAGCCTAACTTACAAGCTGTATTTTCCTGTCTGACCTATTTCTGCTCAGTACACTGTTCCCCTATGAAGGACGAATTCCTCCAGACTCTGCGTTCTTACGGATTCTGGGTTAGTTTTGGTTTCTGTGGGGTTGTTGTTGTTTTAGGAAAGTCTTACTCGGTAGCCCAAGCTGGCCTCAAACTCACAGCAATCCTCTTGTCTTAGCCTCTTAAGTGCTGTAAGTTACCAAGCCTGACTCACAAATACTTACAGCAGGAAAATTCATATTTATAGCATTTGTTTACATAGCATGTCCAATCATTTTTACAATCCATTTTTTAAAGGTCAATATCTTCCTAATGTCCTATTTGTAAATAATGCTGTCTCAGTAGATTAGAAAGGTTATTTTTTCTTCCTTAATTTTCCTACTATATAATACTGCCATAGCATAGACCATTTTTGTGGCCACACATGTATGATTCTCCCTGCAGACACCAAGCAGTGTAAAGGCTGGTTTCCTCAAGACACCAGGTAACTACAGGCTACTTTCCAGTAATTAGCTCTGTTCTGATGCCATCTCCCCAGAGACCACCTCACACCCTCAGGTTGAGAGCTCAGAATCCATCTACCCAGAGACCACCTCACACCCTCAGGCTGAGAGCTCAGAATCCATCTATCCAGAGACCACCTCACACCCTCAGGCTCAGGGCTCAGTCTCCATCTACCCAGAGACCACTTCACACCCTCAGGCTCAGGGCTCAGTCTCCATCTACCCAGAGACCACCTCACACCCTCAGACTCAGGGCCCAGTTCAGAGTGCCCCTCTGTTCTAGATATACTTCTGACCAAGCAGCTACAAATCTGTGGTGTTCCAATGACACCCCCCTCAAATTTGATTCCCCTGCCAACAGAACTTAAATGTTTTCCAGTCTATATAGACATTAGAAAGATAAAGATGCAAAGGCACAGAAGGGGAGGGAATGGGGACAGGACTCAGTGCTACCGTACCCTCTCTGAATGCCCCACCCTCCAGGAAACTCCACAAGTTCATCTGTCTTCCAGCACTCCAATCTTGCCCTTTGAACCTTTAGGGAGACATCACTGCACTTTGCACAGGCATGCCTGATTAAGCCTTTGGCCACTGGTGACCAAATCAGCAGTCTGGCCCTCTCCCCAGAGGTTATGTGCGGGACTGAAAAAATCTCCTCATCTTGCTTTGGTCTTTGCTGTGAAAGGCATCTCACTGGCACTGAACATTCTGGAGACTGACTACAAGTCTTCCAAGAACCCTAGACTCTGGTTGCATCAGGACACAGAGATAAAGACCAAATACATATTTCCCAATACCATCTCATCCATCCACATTTAGCTGCCCAGTAGACTGCCATCTCCTAACAGGAATGGATCAGGGAAGTGTTTCTGGCTATCACCTTCCAGGTTACACTAGCACCTCCCTAAGCAACTGTGCCTCCTTTCATGAAAGGCCCCCCGTAGGTTGTCACAACAGCCAACAGTGAGCGTCATTTAAATGCTAGCAGGCTGGGTGCCTACCAGGACCATACACTTGGTAATCCTGTCCTGTCGGTTAGACAAACTCTTTTTATGACCATTCAGTCACAGGAGCTTTTCATTAAAAGAAGCAGGAGGGGGGCAGGGTATCTGTTAGAACTGTCTGACCCATTTAGAGACTTCTGCCATGTTCCTTCATTGCAGAGAAGTTCTGCCCCTCCCAACATCACCAACCATAATGACTTGAGATTGTATAATCAGCATAGGACAATTTGGTTTTGCCTGCAGTTTTCTGCCTTGGTGACAACCTATTACCAAGCCATAAATGATTGTCTTTAACACCTGGTGCTAGACCATGACCAGAATAATAAACATGTGTGCTTCCCCTGGGGACAACATTTCTGTGGAAGAGCTACAGTGGAGATGGCAGTAATTTGCTCATTAGTAGTAATGCAAGTAGTGGTATTGTTTACCTGCCCCAAACCAAGCACCCAATGGAAAAGCAAACATATTTCACAAACAAAAACATTGTACATTAAATTACAGACCCCTTACTCCCTTCACACAGCTTCTACTATAACCTAAGTAAAGGGATTTGTGTCACTGTATTACATTATCATATGCCACATATGGTATTATATGCCTATGTACTTGCTACTTCAGAGGCGTGACTGGTGCTGGCCTTAAACTGAAATAGATAGAATCCCCATATGGACAGAAAGGATTGCGACAGCATTGCACTGACATATGGAACTGTGCTTTTTACGGCATTTGATTTGAATCTCTATGGGCTTGACCCTTGTCATGGTAGCAGGACACCTCACCCCTGCACTACCCACAAAGCTGAGAAAGTTACCTTAGTACTCAATTCAAAGCTAATTAGCCCATTCTCTGCTAGACATGTAAATCTGTTGTTGTGGCCTTAAAATCAGTACCTAAACCATTTATAGGTAAATATGTAATAAATTCAAATAGCTATTTTAAAGAAGAAACTACAGATAATATATATTTTGAGACAAAAATAATACACCCTGTATCTTTTACCTAATTGGCACTTAAACATTTTCAAGCGTTAGATAAAAGCTGTAAATTTACCGTGGGAGTATTACATACACTCAGTGAATCATGACTGCTATAGTCTGAAGGATTTCCAGCTCAGTTAAAACCCCACTGGCCTTTGGTCAATCTCGTTATTAACCAGCATTCACTGAGTCAGCTTTGGACACAGGCTACAGTAACTCAACCAAGAAATATTTGCCCCCCAAACCTCAAGATGTCTGTGTTGGTTAGGATTTTCTCAACTTAACACAAGCAAGGGCCCTCAGGGAGGAGGAGTTTCAGATGGGGAAAATGCCTCCTTTATACTGGCAGATCTGTGGGACATTTTCTTGGTTAATGATAGTACCACCCCGGGGCAGGTGGTCCTGGCTTGTATAAGAAAGTAGAGTAAGTAAGCCAGGAAGCAGTGTTCCTCCTCCATGGCCTTCACACCAGTTCCTGCCTTAAGTTCCTGCTTGGCTTCCCAGCTTAGGTTTCTTCAGTGAACTCTACCCTGGGACATGTAAGCCAACTACACTGTTTCATCGCAAGTCACTTTGACCCTGTTCTTTATCATGGCCGTAGAAACCTAACAGAGACAGTGCCACTGTTTCCATGTGCAGAGTCATCCCAGGACTTACAACTGAACAAAAACAAATTCACTTGCTGAAAAATTTTAGTTCCACCAATCAGTAGCGGTCATCAGAGAGGATTCAGGCCTGTAGCACAAGGTGGCAGGAGTGTCACTCAGAGGGAGGCCTCAGCCATCGCTGGCCTGAATAGTCTAATCAGCAAGAAAGGCACGAGAACGGGGTGGGCATCAGTGGGCAGTGAGCTTCTGAAGCTACAGTTCCAGCCTCGGGAACCAGATGCTACAATCAAAGGAAGACATTTTCACGTTGGCAAAGACCATACTGAATCCTTACAGCAAGATGGGCAAGCATGCAGAAGAGTTGCCTTTTAAAAAAAAACGGCTTAGAGAGAATAAAGACATGCCCAGCGTGCTCAATGAGAGATCTGCTCAAAGGGCAGCTTGCAGGCTCAGCCACAGGGCTTCTAGAGGCAAGAGGCACAGAAGCCTCTACCACAGATGCCTGGGCCGGTGTGACTTCATTATTGCCAGCAAGCTAGCTGGTTAGAAGCTGGCAGGGGAGCCAAGGCCACATCGTGAAATGATGCCACCAGACTGTTAGAAGTACTTCCGTCACAGATGACTGTGTGCCCCTTCACTCACAATGTTGGCGGCCCCTGAAGAGCCTTCTGCAAAGAAAAAATGCAAACATGGGATGAGTTTGGTACTAATCATCAGCCTGTCAGTCTGGAGTCACCCAGGGAACGAGCCTCTTAGGCAGATCTGGGGGGAGTACCTTGACTGTATAGCTGAGGTGGGAAGACCCACCTACTATGAATGGGGCCAGTTCTTTGACTGAGATAAAACTGGGAGAAAGTGAGTAGGGCACAAACAAGCAGACATTCATCTACAGCTCTCTGCTCTTGACTGTGGATGTCATGTGACCAGTTGTTTCAAGTTTCTCCTGCACTGACTCGGCCACAGTGAAGGACTGTAAGCTGGAACTGGGATCCAACTAGCCCTTTCTTCCTTAAGTGCTTTTGTAGGGGTATTTTTATCACAGCAACCAGAGACAAAACTAAGACTCACTGAGTGAGTAGAGGTGACACAGGGCTGCATATGGCTCAATGTAGGGAATTTGTCCAACATACGTAAGGCTCTGGGCTCAGTCCCCAACACCTCAAAAGCAAAATAGAGATTCTTGCAAGGTATCAGGGAACTGGAGCATTGGTCTGCCTATATGAACCATGGTCATAGCCAAAATCACGTCATGCTATCAGGTTGTCAAGGGAAGTCCACCCAACACATAATACCTGGGCCCACTGTGGTCACTGCCTATCCCATACAATTGCATCTCCCCCCCCACCCCCGCCACTTCATCACAGCTCCTCAGGGGCTGTTCCCAGGGCACATTCAGACCCTCTGGTCATCTGCTCAAATTGCAGATGCAGAAGAAGAGTTCAGGGTTTTTAACTTCTGGTCAGAAGGGATCTGATGGAAGCAAGATCTGCTTCCCTCTGAGGTGAGTATTCCGGGGAAATAAAAGGCAAACACGGTCACCTTTGTCATACCGATTTGATGGTCTGTGTAATGCAGATGTCATACTGCACCAGCTTGGTCACTCTGGACAAGATAGGGTTAGTTGGCAGGAAGGAGAGCCCTCTCCCAAGACACTTCTGAGGCACTCTGTGAACAGCTCTCTGTGTGGCTCGGGAAACTAGCCAGGAAGCCTTCCCTTCACGATTGTTCAGGATTAGAGACAACAACCAATGCTTCCTTTCCAGCTAATCTAAGTTTCTTCCATTGAAAGAGCAATGAGCCCTCTCCATATTCCCCTTCACTGGCTCTGATAAAACAAAGCAGGGACACCCGTGCAATGCCAGCACATTAAGAACGAATTTCTTATTATTCTCAGGGGCCCCAGTGTGCTGCTCAGCATGGGCACTAACCTGGCAACACACCAATCCATGCCCATCTAACAACACATGTCTTCCCCTCCTTGCTTTGAGATAATTCTCTTTTCAGTTAGAATTAGGGCCAGGCGGTCGTGGTGCACGCCTTTAATTCTAGCACTCAGGAGGCAGAGGCAGGCAGGTGGATCTCTATGAGTTCACAGCCAGCCTGGTTTACAAAGTGAGTTCCAGGACAGCCAGGGCCGTAACACAGAGAAACCCTGACTCGAAAGCAAAAACAAAAACAAAAAATTAGGCCCATACCAGCAAAATCCAGATGCCAGCCAAATTAACTTTGACAACAGGAGTACTAGAAACAGAATTTTGTTGTTATTGTTGTTGTGGATGATGATGATGAGGCTCAAACACGGGCCTTGAACACGTTGGATGAACACGCTACCACTACACCCCGAACCCATGTAGAAATTTGCTTTTATTTATATGTTTATATAACTTTTAATAACAACTTTATTATCCTCCACACCCCTCCAAACTATGTTTTGGAATATCTTTTCTAGCTTATTCTTTCAAATAAACACTGCTTCAAACTTTAATGGCCTTATTTCTCTAGAGAAACACTGAAAAGCACAACATGAAGACCCTCTGTCTGTAAGAGGAGGATGGGCCCGGGCCTGGAGATAAACTGACAGAGGCAAACTGCAGAAGGACGGGAGATGGTGCCCAAGGGTGCAGGAAGCAACTAACAGAGCAGAGAAACAAGACTGGGGCGGGAAGCAGACCATGGTCCCAGGGGTGCTGCCCACATCCACCTCTGGGACACAGAAAAATGGAGTGAGATTTGAGATTATAGCTGGCACTCCATGCAGAGAGTAAGAATCAGAACTCAAGGGTGAGCCTGGGTTTCTGGAGTGCCTGTTAATGCTGACACAGGTCTGGGGACAGGGAGGGCTACCTCCTTGGAAGCCAACGGGAGTCTGAGTGGCAACCCTGCACCACGGTCATCCACCATGGGCTTAAGGCTCTGTCCTGGTGTCAGCAGTGACTCCCCTCCATCTAGCATTCTAGGAAAATAACAGACTTAGGACCTAAGATCCCCTAAGATAGAATGTACTGTCGGGAAGTCCAGTGTGTTCCCAATTTTAGACTCAGTCCTCCCGACTTACAAGTTCTGAACTCCCTGCCCTGGGAGGGGGGGGAGTCCGAATCACCCTGAGAGGGGGAATTAGGAAGTCCAGCACAGAAAGTGCTGGGGGGAGTGGAAACAGTGCGGCTTGCCATTCTGTATGCTTTCCTACCACTGACCAAAATGCAGTGAGCAGCACATTTCAGATGCGGGAACCACCCCAGCCAATACTTGGTGTTAGCCCCTCCAGTGCTGCATCCATTACAGGCTTGGATGCGAGACCTGTGCTCCACCAAGCACCAAATGCTAACACCTGACCTTGCTAACAAGGCTGATGGAAAACCAGATATCATTACAGAGCATGCTCAACGGAGGAGCCTGTCAGCTGGTCACTACTGTCCCTCCAGGGCTGGACTATGTCATTTGTTTACAGGGACAGTCCTGCCCCACTGAGGAAGCACTCTGGACAGAGGGAAGACAGAGTGAGTGACATTTCAGCCTCCAGCTGTCCAAACATTCAGGTTAGGGGTTCCTCCTTCCTGCTGCCAGCCTAAACACATCCCCTCATCTCCTGAAAAACAGTACCAACCTGGACAGACCAGACCCGAGTCAGGCAAGCTCAGAGAGGTCAGAAGAAACCAGACAAGCTGGTCCTCCTGGAGACAGGAGCTAAAGGAGACAAGGGACAAGGACGACAGCGATCCGTGGGATTGGGGATCTTCTGCATTCGCACTCTACACACTAAACACGAGAGGGCTTCTCATACGCTAGCTTCTGGTTTCCCCTATGATGATGATTCAAAAGCAGTCTTGGAGGATGGGGAAGCAGCTCGGTCAGCAGAGTGCCTGCCTCACAAGCGAGAGGACCTGAATTTGGATCAGTCACAAAAAAAGATGCGAGGCACAGTGGTGGGTGAATGGAATCCAGGAGTTCAATAGCCAAGTAGTCTGGCCACGTCTGTGTACTCCAGGTTCAGTGAGAGAACCTGGCTCAGAAAATAAGACGGAGAGAAGTAGAGGCAGACACCAACATTGACGGCTGGCCTCTCACAGTGTACATACCTGCACACTCACACACACACACACACACACACACACACACACCCCACATCCATCTGGTAGAAACTTGGGGTTTGGGATTTGAGTCTTTCTCTGACCGGGCAATATGGAATCTAATCTAAAGACATACATTTATACATATACATAAACATGGCTGGGGTAGATGGGAGTTAAGGTGCTTGCCTAGAGTGTGCAAAACCCTAGACTCAATTCCCAATATTGAAAATTAAAATGAAGAAGAAGAAGAAGAAGAAGAAGAAGAAGAAGAAGAAGAAGAAGA
>LOJH01017960.1:694-15318 GCA_001685095.1 Ellobius talpinus
TCTCTCTCTCTCTCTCTCTCTCTCTCTCTCTCTCTCTCTCTCTCTCTCCTGTTATAAAGACACTAATCACATCCTGGAGGGCTCTATTTCACAATCAAGCTACCCCTAAACACCAACACATTGGGAATGTTGGGAGGTGATCTTAACGTATGAGTTTTGAGGGGGAACAAATCTTCACTTTACAGCACAACCAAGCGGAATTGGATTTTACACAAGGCTTCCAAAAGTTAAGCCGACACCCCAGCAAAGCCTGAGCAGAGCTGTATCTGTAGACTTATCTTCCTGAACGTCTCTGTGTTCCAAGAGACCAGTAGAGGCAGATAGGTCCTTGTGGTCACCCAGTCTTTCTGTCAGAATGAAGATCTAAATGCTAGCAGGGCAGTGGGCATACATGCACCTTGTAAAGGTCAGGATATTGTCGTATTCCACCTTCTGCTGCAGGAACGGTCCATAACGCAGGGACAACAGCAGAGAGAGGCAGTGGCTTATGCCTTAGGGCAGCCGCTGCACTCATCCTTGACTATGGTCTCAACACAGCAAACCATGGTGCGGCCACAACAGAACTGCATCTCTGGGTGCCCATCAGGCAACCATCACACTCAACAGATGGGTAAGTTAATAGGTTTTTGGAAAACTAAGACACTCACGGCCATTAACAGATATTCCCACTTAGCAGTCATTTCAGAAACATTGCAATCAGGATCAGGTGTGTCTGTGGATCAAGGAAGCAGGACAAAGAGATACTGGGTAGGAATCCCAGACGAATTGGGAGAAAAGTGGAAGCTGGAAGACAGGTCTGATCAACCACATCAGACAACAAGGTGCAGACAGAGAGAGATGAGCCCCGGAGGAGTCTGATGGATAAAGCACAGAGAGGAAGAAGCACCTGGGTTAGCGGGAACATTGGTGCCCCGGATTTGGCTTATCAACTCCAGGCCCATGACACCCTATCAATCCTAACGGACACCCATGTTCCGTATCCTTTAACTTGTGCTTAGATATTTTTCTCAGTAACACATTTTCACGTGACTGATAAAAATAACCGCTGCTCTTAATCTTTGTTTTGTAACTGATCCTAAACAATTTAAAAAATACTCTGTCTTCTTCAAATCCATACATGCAAAGTGGGGAATAGCTTTTCTATTATATGTGAATTCTTAATTATTATTATATGTTTAATCAGCATAAAAATTATACAAACTTATGGTGACTCATGTGACATTTGGATACATGTATGCTTGTGCAATGCTCAAATAAGGGTAAGTGTATTTAACTCCTTAAACAGTTATTATTTTGTGGTAAGAGTATTCAGTGTAATTTCTTACATGTTAATATTTGGGGAATACACAGGGTGTTGGGACTGTGTATAGCCACCTTCATCATCTTACCAGAGCTTACTTTTGTTTCCTTTTTGTAAGACAGCACCCACTGACTAGCCTCTCTCACCAAATGTGTTATCCCAGTTTCTAAACGTTTCTGTAGAATTTGTTTGAGTGAAATTTCTTTCCATGTGATTCTAGATCAATTGATATTTAGAAGAGAAGACAGGTTCAGTTAAATGTAAAGCAACAAGTCTGATTTGTTCCTTATTTGCAAAGTCAGTAGACATAAAGTAGTAATACTAATGCCCTACCATATAATTTTAACGAGAAAATGAAGGAATTGCAATTTTTCAATGGAAGCACAACTGAGTCATAAATATTTGGCATCCTAGTCTTTTTAAATAACATGTGGATTACATAAAATGATACACTGTATAGGGTTAGATGTGGACATATTCTAGAAATGACTACATTGTGTCAAACTTGGTTGTTTTTCTTCACTGCTTGAGATCTCTCAGGAGATTCCTACTGATTTCAGTGTGGGAGTCAAGGCTGGCTCGTGGCCACTGGTGGAGCGCTATTTCAAGGGTCATGGTGTAAAGTGTGGGTACTGGTGTTCCCAGGCCCACTGGTCTCTCTCAAGACACTGTCAGTTTTCACATGCCAGACCTCATTGCTGTTTTGTATCCCCTGCCAGTGGGACTGTGGTTCATCACTTCACATGGAGTTGCATAACTGAATGTAAGGGTATTGAAAACTCCAGCAACAGTTTCTGAATACACAAGAACAAAAGTCAAGCAACATTGAATGTGTGCTCAAACTGGGATCCTTCTGACAATGGTGGCTAGTGTTGTGTTGAGTAACACAACATCCCTGCATCTGTGGTTCTGCGCATATAACACAAACGCTTTGCACTGTACGTGATGTCCCCAGGCCACGTGATGAGGGGGGGTCTATAGCAAACAACATGACTTATAGTCATATGGAGTGCTTTGCATCTCAGTGTCTTTACTGCACAGACAAAAATTTCACTCTTACAGAAATGCAGGGGTTTACTTAGAGGAAACAGAACTGTGGGGACTGGTAAAATGGCTTAAGTACTAAGGATCCTGGTTCAATTCCCAGTACACACATGGCAGCTCAAAAACATTTCCAGGGCTTTTATCACCCTCCTCGGCCTCTGCAGGAATGAAGCACACACTTGGGCAGAGACATATGTGAATGAAAAACATACTACACAGAAATATAAATAAATTTAAATTATCACAAAGAAACCCGACTTTTTGATACTTTCCTATTGTCATTCCTCAGAATACAAGCATCAGATTCATTTCTCTTTAGACTGGATTATGTTAGAACTTTGATTTTCAACAATTGCTATTTGAGTTTCTGTCTTAAGATGCACACACACACACAAATCACTATGGGAAATTTGAGTTGGCACTGGAACAGACTTTTCCAAAATTTCTCAAATGGTCTTAAACATATTTCTGTCATTTTATACTATATACGTATATGAAACAGCATTAAATTTTGTTGCTCTCTTAACTTGAACAGGAAAGTATTTAGGGTTTGTTTGCTTGCTTAAGAGGCAAACGAATCCTAGGCTAGAGAGGGAGACTCCAGCATTTCCTTCTTGTTAACTGGGTACCACTGGGCGCCATCTTCCTGATCCTCATGCTTCAGCCTCAAGAGGAAGAGTGCGGATGAGTCCCCTGACCTGTTGTAGCTCTCCCTTCCACGTCCTTCATGTTTCCACCTATTTCGCAGTAGAGTTTAGTTCCTTCTGCCCACAAGCATGAATGATTTTTATGCTTCCCTGTGTAAAAAATCACATATGTGCAAATCTCCAGGAACCTGTTGGCTGTTCATGGGAAGGAGGTTCACAGAATAGCTGTCATTTCATCCAGGGATGAAAGGTAAACACGGATCAGCAGCAGAGCTGTCTGCTAGGTCACCTGCAGCAGAGATGCCCATCAGGTCACCTGCAGCAGAGATGCCCATCAGGTCACCTGCAGCAGAGATGCCCGTCAGGTCACCTACAGCAGAGATGCCTGTCAGGTCACCTGCAGCAGAGCTGTCTGCTAGGTCACCTGCTCAGCCTTACAGTGTCTTTCTGTAGGCTCTTTGAAAGCCGACACATCAGAGATAATGATTCACAACTGAATTTTCAGTCCAAAAGTCTCCTCCCCCTCCCCCAAATCTGTCTTCTGTGAGTGGCATGGCGCTCACATCATCTAGTCTCAATCTTAGATTTGAACAACGATATTTTGGGCAGCTTGAATTGGTTGTGGATCTTTCAGCTGCTGTCCTGACTTCATCTGCCTCTCCTTGTAAGATTAGCAACGCCATCCCCAACCGATGCTGAAACATGCCACATAGCAATGCTCTCGGCTTACCTGCGGCAGGTTCTTCTCACACACCTCTTCTTTCTCACTTGTACCACAGTGGCTACCTTCCTTTCAAGCTGCCCAATAAGACACCCAAACAGACCCCACTCCCAGCTTCTCCAACTGCTGGTCCGTTCCCAAAGACTCTCAGCTGCCGTACCCACCTGCAGCTGCACTGTGGGAGGCCTGGCAGATTCCCTTCCTCATGTTCTGCCCAGCCTGCCAACTCCCAGCCAGTTTCCCCATCCAACTCCTCCACCCTAGACAAGCTTGGGCCAAGACCAGTCTGAGCTAAACCAACAGATGCAGAAATTCCTTCTCAAACGGCACAGCATTGGCCAGTAGAGCAAGAAGATGAAAACAGAGTCACCAGGGTTCAACAGGACTTTTGGAGACATGGAACCTTCTGGCCTCCCTCCTCATTTGTCTCCCAGCCATTTTATTTTACCTTTCCATTGAACACTGAAAGTTTTTTTTTCTTCTAAAGGTGAAGATAATATAGCTGAATTTTATTTCCTGTTTAACTTGTGATTTAAAAAGAATAAAAGGAAAAAGAGCCCTGCAGATTTAACTATGGATAAAAATAGCCATGTTGTCTTAAAGTCATTAAGTGAACATAACGGGCTCTTTGTGATCTCAGGCTGTCTGGAAGCTGGCACCTGTCACCACCCTCTGTCCTCATCCAGAAGCGAGGCAGCCAGAGCAAGGATTCCACACTTAATGGCACCTTGAGAGTAAGTGCTCCCACGTGCCTATCAAACCTGCCACTCTTGACAGCCGTCACTTCTCCCACCACTGCTCTTTGCATAAAACAGGGTTTGCCCTGGTGGCAGGAGCACCGAGTGGGGCTGTGCATGCGCACGCCATTCGAGCGTCGCGGCGCCTCACCTGGCTTTGCTGTGCCCGTTCCAGCACTCCTCCTCGTTGGATGTGCCCGCTGTCACGCTCTCGTCCTTGCAGATGGTGTAGGGCAACGTCGACCAGACCTTTTTAGAGAGCTTCAGTTTTTCCTTGATGTCTGTGACCTGATCAAGAAAGCAAGGAAAGAGTGTGAGGCGACTCCCCAGGCTTTGCTTGTCTCTCTCCATGAGGATGTGACACAGTGAAGATGGCGGACACCAGGGACTCGAGCTACCATTTTCAACAGAAGGAAATCGGGCTAGAGGGCTCATTGCCCAGAAAGACTCTGACCTCCACTTCCCTCTCATTCTTCCCAGAGAACGCTCAGCCCATTGGCTCTCTGTTTTTCCTCTTCTCTGTCCTGTCGGCTGAAATTAAAAATTAAGGAAGTGTCTGGGCTGGTTTTTGGCTACTCTATTGCAGAGTATTGCTAAGCATGCCCTAAATACTTGCTTTAGAATACGTTTCTTGGGTGCCAGATAAACGTTCCAAAACAAGCACAAAGAGATAACACACATTTCCCCAAAGACTGTGTTTCTGCAAGAAATAAATATTGCTGCTGGCTCGGCAGCTGATAACCTCTGCCCTAGACCGGTCGGCAGGTTCATGCAGAATGCTTTTGGATGGTGAACAGTAAACTCAATCCACCCCAAAATTTCTGGTACACAAGGATGAAAGTCAATTTAAATATGAGCAACTATGTAGTTCTAGAGCCTGCAGGAGTTTTTAGTATCAGTGTCTGAGGCGTTTCCAGCTCAGTGCGGACTTCTTACCTGTGGGGGAGGGAGGGATACAGATTTGGTGCCATTTTGGCTCCATCGCGAACACACAGTTTTATTTATTTCATGCAGTCAGTGTCCTGCCTACCCATTCTTTACGAACAGCGAGGAAACACATGGATAGACAACGTGCAACAGTTACAAGTCACATTGGGTCCCCACAAGTCAGCAGTTTTGAAGTCCTGACCCAAAGCATCATAGAATGTGTCCTATTTTTGAGATGGGGCCGTTACAGCGGTAAGGAAGTCGGAGTGAGCCCATTTAGATAGACTCAAAGTCAAGAAGGCTGGGCAGAAGACAGGAACACAGAGGGAGAACGAAGGCATGGCACGGGAGACGGCCATTTAAAGGCCCCAAACCCTTCCTTTCTGACAGCTGAAGAAGGAACCAATGCACAGACACCTGACGTCAGACTTCTTGCTACCCTGGCTCTCAATGCTGCGTGCAGTCAAGAGTGCACACGTCACACATGGGCCTCATCACATCCTACTCAGCAGCATCCTTTCCTCCTCATCTCTGTGCTTTCTGAGGCAAGGCTAGGTTCGGAAACGATCTCATCCTCCATGGTTGGAAATGATCGAATGGCCATTCATCCTAGTTTCTAACTTAGGGAACTCAGGATGCTAAACTTAAAGAAAAAAAATCTTATAAAACCAGAGTGAGTTAGTGACATTTCTTTAATACAGTGTTTGATAAATATCCATTGAAATATTAGTTTTCATTATTCCATCCTGTTATGAGTTCATAGACAATATCACAAACACTGCACAGTTGGGGGTCATAATACTGTGTGTCCTGCATCTCATAAGGGCTGCAGTGAGGTACGGGACTGTCTCTGGCTGTGTAAGGAGCCCTCATGGGGATCGGGTATAGCACTTCTCTGATTGCTCATTG
Source organism: Ellobius talpinus (assembly GCA_001685095.1). Taxonomy (NCBI): domain Eukaryota; kingdom Metazoa; phylum Chordata; class Mammalia; order Rodentia; family Cricetidae; genus Ellobius; species Ellobius talpinus. The sequence goes on from LOJH01017960.1 coordinate 6,980, forward strand.
TACCACGTTGTATAATCAGGGCCTGTTCTCCCTGGCGTTCGGTAGCTGTACATTTTCATTGTACAATTCACGGAGATGACAGCAGAGGAGCGTGAGAAATGTAAATGCTGCTTTTACATTCTGCATGAGCGCCAGGTGACTCACTTGCAGCCTGCAGAGGTGAGACAGACAGCTGAACGAATGGATGCTATTAGCCACTGGGCAAGAGCGTGCCTGGGATTTCTAGGGAATACTGGAATGACAGGAGTGCATTTCCGGTTTCAGGGAAGGCTTTCAGTTCTCACATTGTTTGGAAATGCTTATTTCATTCTACTTGCTGTTTTGATTTCTGATTTACAGATTACAAGTGCTTTGCAACAGCTCCAGACCCGAGCTTTCTGGTTTGTTTTCCTGGAACTTGAGGGTCTGCCACTGTAAGGAAAGCGTTACGCTACAAGTACCCCAGAACGCATGTGCTATGGGCAGTCACATCAGTCCCACTCATTAGACAACACAGACTCAAGGGAAACAGAGGCCTGGGGTCTTCGTAACAGCTTCCTTTCTTCCTTTGCAACCCAGGTGAGTGACTCTAGGACCATCCTTCACCACATGTAAGTATCAGCAGACCAACCTTATGGGGGGGGGAAATGCTGTCATTACAGCAGTGTTTGCAATGGAGAAGAGGAAGTCTTTTTTTATTTTTGCCTATTTTTACTGACATTCTGAATCCAAACATATACAGTTGGGCTTCATAGAGAAAACCCAAGCCATCTTTTTAGTACTTCTCTGGATTTTGTCTTTAACATTTTGAACTACTACTTTCTAGAACTGTATCTCTTAGATTAAGGCCCATGAAAAAGTCCATGGGAAACTGACTCCATGGGGAGACAGTGAAACCTCTCCTTGACCCACCCTAGTGTAAGCCAGAAACTCACAGAGCAGAAAGTAAGGCAACAAGACAGAATAACCACAGAAGCCAGAGATGTGTAAAATCTAAGGATAGATAGGAAGAACATTCAGTCACTTTAATTCAACGGTTCCACTTAGGAAATAAGCTCACCTCAAATATTAAACTAGAATTTCATGAAATTTCTGACTTAACTTCCAATTTGCAGCAGACACGAGGGGTAGAGGAACAAACTGAGCAATAGCATAAATAAATGATCAGACACAGTGTGAACCAGACATTATATAAGACGATGGGCCTCGACTCCTCAAAAGAGCCTAAGCAAATAAATAAATCAATAAAGGCAGGAAGACTGTTCTAGATGAAAAGAAACCCAGTGAAATATACCAACCAAATGTCATGTAGAAGACCTTGCTTCAGTCTTAGATCTGGAAGCTGGCACCCAGCTGGTAGAGAGACTTTCAAGATAAGGGGGCAGTTTTCAACACAGGACAGATACTAACTGGTGATAAGCCACTTCTATCTTCACAACTCTGTCTTGCTGAGCCATCGCTGCCACAGCCCTTGCACAGCAGAGGCCCAGGGGTCCTGAGCAGCTAAGACATCTTGTCATATGTCTAGTCAGTGGCAGAGACAAGATATGGTTTCAGATGAAGATTGCATAGCTACTCTTAACTACAGGTGTCATTGCTGAGAGTCCTGGCTTCAAAGCCTGCGGCACTGGGCTGAGATTCTTGTGCATAGATCTTTGTGGATGCAGGGATGACTCACCATGCTCAGGCTGAACACGTTGATGCCCCTATTTCTACTTTCAAAATATAAAAATGTAAGTGGAATTATGCTTTTCTAATATTCCATGTAGAGATTAATATTGTGGCCAGGTGTGGACATTTCACTGCTGTGAGACAGAATGGACAGTCTTCCCCAAGAAGAAGGGTGGGCCCATGCATGTATACATGAGATCCTGTGGTTTTCATCAACTTATTCAATGGAGTAGTGAGTTAAAAATACCTTTGGAAGAGAAACGATGGATTTCTTTCCAACCCTGAAAGTGCAAGAAGACAATGAATGGTTGCTCGAATGCTACTGTTCCCTTGCTAATAAATCTGTCTTAAGACCCTTGTGGATGTCCCAAACTATGCACAACCCTAAATCCTACGCGTTTTTTAACCTCCACATGCATACCTATGATAAAGCTTGTATATTACTCATATGAAGAACTGATGGTAATGTGGGAGCCCACAGGAGTGGGTCTGCTCCACCTTGACTAAAGTCAGAGAGTTCAGGCCTATTCTTGCTCCTTCAAGGTTATCAACAAGAGACTTAAGGTGTGGCTACTAACAAGATATATTGACCTAGGGTGTGGTTACTTGGTGTTTGGGGTTTTAAGATGGCCCAAGGTGGATCTATACCACCTTGACCAAGGAGAGAGAGATCATGTCTATTCCTGTTCCTTCAAGGATATGACAGGAGGTTTGATCCAGGCAGTGGCTGCCTACAGGATGCTTGGCCCAAGGTGTGGTCACTGCCTAAACAAGAGAATACTTCACTCAGGGTATAGTTGCTTGATGCTTCAGGTATTGAAGAGGTAATTGCTCTGTTCTTTGTATCATGTTAAAGCAGTCTTTTGCTTCCTCCTCCCCTTTTTGGAATTGCGGCATATAAGCATATGGAAAATCAACATGGGCAAATTCAGTATTCACTGGATTGCCTTACTGGCTCTATTCTGTGTCTCTGTCTACTTCTTTTGCATCTCTGTTCTGTCTGCCTAATGCCCCTACCCTGGAACGTGCAAACCCCATCAAGGCTAGACCCTGACAGATGTCACCCCAATGTGGTGGTCACCACACAATAAGTAATACCAAAATAGAATGATCATAGCAGGATATTATAATGAAAGTTAGGAGGGTATGGTTTCTCCCCAAACACCTTACTATCCTGTCCTGACTTTTCCTCTCATGATGAGGTGGGGTGATGGAACATTGTCATTAGGAGGTAAAGTGAGGCAGAGGGACATGCGTTCTATAGTCCTGGGCTACTTTGGAGTTTTTCATGGTACATGAGAAGCAGCATCTGTTTGGAGTGTTTCCTGAACACAGGCATTACAATGGGCCTTAGATTCTGGGTAATAGATGTGTTCTGTCCCAGGTAAGAGGGATCAGCACAGCGTGACATGTCATCAGCCCACTCAGAAAAGTGCGCCACCTGAAACCTAACAATCACTCATATTTGGAGTTTCCCAGTGAATATTTTCAAAGCATATTCAGCTATAAGTAACTGACATCATAGAATGAGATCATGAATAACAGGAACTACATTTCTCTTTCTTTTTAGGTTTTTATTCTATGGGCATATGTGTTTTATTGGCATGTATTTCTGCGCACCTCACCAGATCCTCTGGGACAAGAGCTAGAGAATGTTGTGAGACATCACATGGTGGTGGGAATTGAACCTGATTCTTCTGGAAAAGCAACCAGTGCTCTTAACTGCTGATCCATCTCTCCAACCCTCTCCTAAGAGCTTAATTTTTAAATCTGACACCATTGTTGCATGTATTTGTGATGTGTTATGTGATACTTTGATATAGGCTTGCGTCATGTCATGATCAAACAAGGGTAAGTTTTATCTGTTCAAACACTCGTCATTTCTTTGTGATGACGACAGATACACGTCTCTCCTCAAGTTTTCTCTCCATGCCTCTGCAACAGTATGAGGTAAGAGTTATAAAAATGCTTTGTAAATTCTTTATCCACACAGGTGTTTGCCTTGGGGAGTTTATAAAGCGTACAATATATGAGTTCAGTAGGGATAAAATATAACGTAGGCATAAGCAACTGTAGGCACACAAAGTGTCTATGATCCTGAACAGTTTGCTGATGGAAGCACAAGACCCCAAAATGAAGGGACCAGGTGTCTATAACACAGGGGTGCACACATCTTATTTGAAATCAGTGATTTGGCAAGCAAAGGAAATCAGTAACATTTAGGGCCTTCAGTCTACTGGACAAGAAGGAGGACACAATTTTCTTCCTGTACATTGGTGGAGTAAGAAAGAAAACGCTTTTGCTGCCAGCATTCCTTCATTAAGCACTTATGCCTCTTTGTAGGTCAGATTTTCCGGGAATATAAAAATGGCTACCACATTGCGGCTGCCCTTCAAGGATGTGTAGCTGCCCCATTCGGTCAGTGTGGACAGATCTGCAGTTAACACAGTCCTGAGTAACAGAAAGCCTCTGGAGTCTTGGTACCAGTTTATCTGGAAGCCTTTCTGGGGAATACTATATCACCTCCTAAACAAGCGAGGCTCCACTGATATTTTCTCTCTGCAACTGTTGAATTCCACCGTGTGAGCAATTAGGAAGCAGGAAAATTAGTAATTCTCTCCAGAGGGCTTAAAACTAAAGACACAACATGTGCTCTCAGGCTTCCGTAGCCATGATGACTTTACCCAGGCAGAAGAGCTGCTTTCAGCCTCTGCTCTGGACTTCGGCTACATCTACTAAAGAGCAGCTGGATATTCATGGCTCCCAGGGGAGAGCTGCTCCACAGCCCAAGACTCAGCAAACAGCACTTAGTGTGTAGCGGGTGTTTAATAAGTATTTGTTGAGTGAACTCATACATGAACGGCATTGCCAATTATCTGCTGAAGGAAGTAAGATTTTAAAAAACTATCGATTATCTGCCAGCTACGGCCATGCAGACTTTCCTCTGGGGAGTCAGAAAGACACGGGCAAATTCAGTCAGGTCTTTAGGAAAAGCCTTGTTTCCTCAACCTGATTATGAACAGAGCAGGAAGGGCTCAAATGATCGCTTCAATCCTATAATCAGGACGGCAGGCTCTCGTCAGTGTAGATGTCAGTCAGGTCTGATTCACATATGGTATTGGAGGAGAGTCTCAGGGACCTCTGTGATCCTGGCTTTTGGATAATCATGAGAATTTAAGTAAAAATGAACCGACTTCCATCTTAAATAGTCTTTAGAATCCTGCGTAGCGGCCCAGGGGCTTCTGTTTGGTTTCGTAAGCAAGACGTCTCATTGTTCTCACTTAGCGCTATCTTTGAACATTGTCGTCACCGTTGTCTCTGGTGTGGGTCATCTGACAGGGCACACCTAACTTCCTTCTTCGAGAGATTTACCCATGACTGTCTGTCAAGTCACCAAGACCCCACGTCTGTTTATCTGGAACCCCTTCCTCCATAAGGCTCTTCCCTAGGCAGCCACTGCGAGAGAACCACCTTCGGCCCTCCATCAGTCATCCCCAGGCCAGAGTATATTTTCCTAGCTACCTGCTCCATGCAGTTGGCCCCCACGCCCTGTTTACTCATGACTTCAGAAAGATTTCAGTGTGCTTACTTCATCTGTATAAAAACATAATGTAATCAGATGTAAATAATATATACCATATCTTTAGAAAAAAATAGGTGATTAATATTTAAAGGGCTATACACTAAATAATGCATAATGAGGGGGAAAACAACATAAATATTTTATAGGCTGAAGGTCATTTGTTAGCTTTGGAAAACAGCTTGTTTAAAGAAACAAAATCTGGCCACTCCTCTACTTGAATAAATTAAGAGAAATTAATGTATTTAGTCATCTTTGCAGCCTAAGAATTTAGTAATCCAGTTTTGGAGACAGCAACCTCGTCTGGATTTATAGGAGAAGAATTAGCCTGTCATGCAGTCCCGAGTTTCTCCACTAACCGTGAAGCCCGCTTCAGGAACCAGGTTGCCTTTGCCTCTTGGTGATGAAATAAGGTCCGGGAACGAATCTGCTCACAGTTCCTCTGCTGGAAAACACGCTGAGTCTGGAGTAATTTTGGTGCCTCAGGTGCAGAAGAATACTAACTTTTTCCCAACATGGCTAAGTGTCTATGAATTAGATAGTGTTAGGTAAGAACTGCGCTTTACCAAGGCCGTGGAGCTCAGTGGAGACGCATGCTTCGTCTACGCATACTCTAAATCCTGGGCTCAGGCTCGCCTCTTCTGACCATCTCTCCTAGCTGCTCACTCATAGGACACCAGTTTTCAGCTTTTTAATTTTCTCTTTTAGGTTGTGTGAAACTCTATGGCTTCATTTCTCAGTGTCTCTGGGTGTCCCCGTCTGTCCTATAGTGTTAAGGTTTTATGGCACTCTGTAGAGAAATAGTTTGTACCATGTTTTCTCTCAGGAGACTTCCAAGTAAGCCTCAGAGGCAGCAGCGGGGACTCTGGTGAGACGAGCCTGTCAGAGAACCTAACGCAGATTTGCCCACATAACACAGCCAGCGTTCTACTGTGTCCTCAAGTCACAATGTAGTGTAAAACCAGCCTCACATTCTGGGCTTTGCCACAGGCTCCCAGGGAACTCAGCAACAGCGTCTAGTCTATTGCCATGTGACATACTTCCTCTCCTTTGGGGTGGCACTTGTGGCGTTGCTCCCTAAGGAGACAAACACTCATGCACTTTGTAGGAAAAAATAGAGAAGGATAAAAACCCAGCAGGAAGCAAGAGAAGCTTTGATGGTTCACAAAGACAATGCTTAGTTCTGCTGAGTTTCTCAGGGGATCAGGAATTGGACGAAAAGTTTAAGGAGTGAATTATCCCCTCTGGCTTTGGGTTTGGAGTTTTTTTAGCTGAACGATCACACTCTATGAAGGGCATGACCTCAAGACGATGGATGGGATCTTCACCAGGCAAAAATACTGTTCCTCAAAGTGAATTAAATACTGGCAACATCAGAGATGTCCAGGTCATACATTGTGCGTGTGTGTAGGGGGGGATTAAAAAGAAAGGACAGCAAACTTTCACATTTTAGGTTTGTACTTAATGTTCTAATTATGCCTCATTGCCTGTGATCTGACGCTGTAGTCAAGAAAGCAGAGAAAGAGTGCCACACATCCTTGAGAAAGCTAATACCAATTGAATTCAGCAGTCAAGAGAAAAGGGAAGGCATTTAATCCTCGGAAATTCAGACAAAACCAAAGAATCACTCTGCCCAGGAAGCATCTCAATTACAGCACTGTGTGCTTTATAAGACTAAAAATTATGAATGACATTGAGCGGTTCTGTTGTCGATTTGTCCAGTTCAGCGTAGCTCCTATGTTCCAAAGCTTGTAGAGGAGTCACAATTTCAGATTTGCCTAGATTCCATTTAGATGTCTACTGTCACATACCACCGTCTAATGAGAGAGGACTTGGGGTTTCATGGATGATCTGAAGCACAGCTCTTCCCTTCTCTGGGACGTTCTGAGAGTCTTCCTGGACACCCTGACTACAGACAAAGACCTGGTCCCTCCTCTTGGGATTGGCCTTCACACGTTGAGATGCCTACTGTCTTGCTTGCTCTGCACAATCAGTCTCTAGCTGGCTTGTTTCTCCCATCCACCCACTTTCAGATTCATTTCTGAACTCTGGTATGAGTCGTCTATGTTCTCTCACGCTCTGCTTTGGACAACCCATCTGCTCTCGCTGACTCTGGCCTTGCTCGTTTTGTAAGCCTGCTGTGGCTGCATAGCCACAGTGATCTCCAAGGAGCTGCCTGGATCTGTGAATTGTGATGAGAGCTGACTCTGAATTCGGTTATTAGAAATGCGGTCTTCATCACGTAGGACAGGGCGATCTCAGGCAAAGCCACACACAAAAAGAACAAGTTCACTATCCTAAACAGTTTTCAGAGGCACGGAAATCAGGTTAGGTGTTTAAAAACTGAGCTCTGCCCTATCCTTCCTCATTGTACTCATAGAATGACAGCCTTGGGAGGTTCCTTGTGGTTCAAAGTAGTCGTCTATTTCCCATCGTAGGCAACAGCATCACAGCAGTGAAGGCGCACTTTGAATATGATCGACCTAGAGATTTATTAGGAAACTACCAATTTTGTCAATATATAGGAAGTTTGAATGTGTTGAGAGCATCTAGTCTCACTGCAAATTTTGCTTCTTTGTCAACTAGCTCTTCCCCTACACAACCCCTTCAAAGGGACTTTGGTGACATCCAGGAAATTTAAAGAGGCCCAATTTTTACTTCTGTGTGTGACAGACACAAAAATGATTCTGCTAAGCATGTAACCTTCCGAAGTTACTCTTAAAATATTGAAATTTCATCTTTGGGAAACGAAACTCAGGATATCACATAGGTGTCTGTGAATTTAAAAAGGAGGAAGGTGCCGGGGAGACCACTCAGATGGTAAAACACTTGCGTCTGAAGCTAGAAAGCCTGGGTTTGCCTCCAGAACCCAAGTGCAGATGCCAGCTAAGATGGAACTGAGATCCCAGACAGGCAGATCCTGGGATGTACCAGTCTGCAAGGCGAGCTTAGTGGCAGAGAACTAAGTCAGTGGAGAAACACCGTCTCTAGGGCTGTGCTTGGTATTCCTGGGATGACATATGCCATTGTCCTCTAGCCTCCATAACATAGACCTACACATGAACACACACACACACACACACACACACACACACACACACACACACAC
>LOJH01017961.1:7707-20264 GCA_001685095.1 Ellobius talpinus
AATGCAAACCTTTCTTCTTGGGCCAGTACAGTAGTATATAGTCTTTGATGTAAATAATGCAAACCTTTCTTCTTGGGCCAGTACAGTAGTATATAGTCTTTGATGTAAACCACTACAGAGCTCATGCTTTGTCTATCTTGACATCCATCATCCAAATACAGTTGTGTATAGTAAGGAGAAACATTTTAGAAGATAGTTAACAATGCCAGTCCAGACACAACTCACTACACAGTACACTGGTAAAGGTGAAATATTTCTAAAACTTGTCTTACATAAGTTGTAAACAATTTTTAAGACCAAACTCACTTAATTTAATGATATATCGATGTCTAAGAGATGATACTAGAAGAACAACTTAAAAAAACAGTAAAATCAAATTATCAGCATGTGTAAGGACATGCTCAAATCTCTCACAATCACTGCAGCATGTAATACTAAATTTAATTAAAATATTTACCTGGAAAAAAGCTGCTTTAGATACCCCTAGCTTTTCTTACTAAATAGAGATACCAAAAATCCCTTCTTTTATTTAAGTCTCCCCTGTCCATCATCTACCCCCCATTTCTAAGATGAAGCCTATATAGTTCTAACTTTATCAAAACACAGGAAGAAGGGAAGGCGACTTTTGTTATCTATGAGTTATTCACTTTTATCAATAATGGCTGACAGTTGGGGTCTGGAATATCCCTAGCACATTACACAGACTGACTACACTAACTAACAGTAACTACAGCAAATACTTACATGGATGCAAGTGACCTCTACTGGAAACCTAGGAAAAACTTCCTCCTACATTTTTCTAAGGAAAAAACATGTGTCTGTCTCTATTTCTTCCCGTACTACACTTGTTTAAGTGGATGGTTACTATTGTGGGGGTTGTAGGAAACCTGCCTTTCTCTCAGCTGAAAGTGAATCAAACTTTCATGATTATTGAAAACAGGTACAAAGTGCAGGCAACTGCAGAGGAGGAAGATGAATAAATGACACAGAAAAATAAGCCTACTAAAGAGGAAGACCTAGACATTTGCTGGTCTGTCTAACTCTCCTACACAGAATGCCTTTTTTAAAAAAGGGGGGGAGGAAGTAAATTTTGGTGAAAAGAATTACCAATTTCTACTACAACAAACCAGGCCAAAATACGCTTATTCATCCATACAGTGGTTTGTAAAGATGAACCCTCAATGAATTGACTCTTCATAATTACAAAATATTGTACTTAGTACACAGATTCTCTGGAGAAAAAGAGAAGTAAATGTATCCTTTCATTGGAAATTTATTGAGTTCAACTATTTTATTATGGGTACCCGTACCAAGACTGATACAAAGGCCCCTCATTATGGCCTACCTGAGGATAAAGACCTTAATTAAATAAACGCACAATAAAACAAAGCAGAAATGTGATATGTACTACAAAGGAAGAGTTGGTCTTGCTGAGTGCCAGGAGCACATGAACCAGTTGGGACAATCAGAAATGAGTAGATAGGTAGGAAGCAGAACTTGCATGACTGGGTGGCATATGCAAATATGGTGGGGCAATAGGCAGAACCTGAAAACCAGGACAAGGCGGCAGAATCCATGAGAACACAATAGCACAGTAAGAGTTGAGCTTATGAGAAAGTTACCAATGTCCCTAATGGACCTGTACTCAAGTCTATAAAGACATTAGCATTTATTCTGAAGACAACAGTATTAGTCAGCTTCATAAGCAAAGTATCTCAGGCTAACTTAAAAAGAAATAGTTAATTTTGCATCAGTTTTGAAGATTTCAGTCCAAATTTTGGAGACTCAATTGCTTTGGTCTCTGGTGAGGTGCTATAGGGCTTTGGCAGAGAGTACATTGTAGTGTTATTTCGTTTGTATTTTAATAAATAAAGCTTTCCTGAAGATCAGAAAAGTAAAACAACCACGCTAGCCAGCACTACAGACCAGGCAGCAATGACAACATCTTTAATTCCAATAGCCACACTAGCTTGTCATAGAAACCAAGAGGTAGTGGTTGCACACCCTTCCCAAAACTAGAGAGGATTATAAAATGAGAGGAGACATCTCTCAGTCTCATTCTGAGGTTTCCTGGAGGCAGGATCACCATTTTCGGACTAAGGCTGAGATAAGAGTCAGTAGCTGACTGCTTTGCTTTTCTGGTCTTCAGGTTGAACCCCAATATCTGTCTCTGGGTTTTTATTAATCATTCTGTACCACATGGCACAGTGAATGGCTCACCTAAGCAGATAGGAACAGATGCAAGAGAAAGACAAGATTTCAAAACCCCCTTATAAGGTTCACTCCCAATAGCTTATTGCTCTGTTTCCCAGCAGTTTATCTGGGGACTAAGCCCAAGGTTCTCTCTAGACCAATTACACAGCAGCAAAGTTTATGCAGATGATAACTAGGTTTTGTAGAGCTTCCTCTGGGGTCCGTGTTAACTTTCTTCTATTTGCTGTGAATTCCTGCAATAATCTTTGGGAAAGATGACAGTAGGATGAACTATGGTAAAGGGAATATGGAGAAAACAATGGAACGTAAAGGATTTAAGCGTTTTAAAATACAGGTCTGGGACAATGGTTATTCAAGCATGCAGACTGAAGTTCAAATTCTCACACCTACATAAAAAAAAGAATGCCCGTGTACTTGTAACCTCAGATTTGAGGGTGGGGTGGATCGGGGCAGAGACAGTAACATTCTAAGAACTCACCGGATGGTCGATCTAACTCAAAACAACAAGCTTCAGGTTCAGCAAAGGACAGTGTCAAAGGAAAAAAGGGGAAGAGCCATAGAGGAAGGCTCACCACACACCACTCTAACCTCCTTGTGCATGATCACAGGCGCATGTATCTGGACACAACACCAACCAGCTGCACTTCTGTCAGATGTGGGCAGTGACAGAAAGGAGTATCAGGGATGGTTTGTAGTTTAGTGAATTAACAACTAAGATGACACAGATTCATTCACTGTAATAGAGAAGCTAGTTTTGACATAATGTGCTAAAAAAAGCCTTTGAAATATCCAAGAAATCCACATGTCAACAGACATACACACATATCTAGTTAATATATATCCGTGGAACCTGCACTGTGGTGCACATCAAAAACTTTAAGACTCTGGTACATGGTGGTAATTAATCAGAAGTCCTGAAGGTGGAACGAGACAGCCGTGGGAAATATCACAGAGTAAGAGAGACACGCAGACCTGAAGCAGATGTGTAATAGAAGGACTAAGAAGTCCCTCAGGGTATGTGCTGCTTTTACTGCTTAATGAATAATGCTGCTTTCAGCCAATAGCTTAACAGAGTAAAGCCAGGCGGGAAATCCAAACAGAGATATAGAGAGAGATCAGGCAGAGTCAGAGAGAAGCCATGTAGCCGCTGCAGGAGCTCGCTGGAATTTTGCCAGAAGGCCATGCCCTCGTGGTGATACACAGATTAATGGAAACAGATTAGTTTAGGGTATAAGAGCTACATAAAAATATGTTTAAGCAACTGGCCAAACAGTATTGCAAATAATATAGTTTCTGTGTGGTTATTTTGGTTCTGGGCGGTCAGGAACCAACAAGCAGCCTCTTCCAACAGACTATGGCCACCACCCATTCAAAAAGGATGAGAGCAAAACAGAGGAAATCTCAACTACATGAAGGTTAGGAAAAAGTGTTCTAGATTAAGGGGAGCTAAAAATAAAAGTGTTCTGGTGCAGTCTTCCAGACACAGGCAAGAGGAACAGAGGAAACACTCATAAAGGATATCTTACAAAGCACCAGGTGCTCTACACCTTTTGCTGCCTATCTACCCTGAATTGTCTATGATTAGAACACTCAGTGTTAAAAACCATTCAGAAGAAAAGAAGCCATAAAAATATCAAACAAAATTAACTTTAAATTTAATTTAAATGCTTTAAAATTCTTAATACTAATTCTAANAAAAAAAAAAAAACCCTAACAATAAAATACTACAGCTTGCTAGGAGGTGTGTAGGCACCTTGATTACCACTAACAACTTCCTATGGTACTTCCTTCTATCCACTGGATGCACTAAGGGTCCATCCCAAACTTCAAACTATCTTATTTCTATCACAAGTCGATCATACTTGACAGGTGTATCATTTACATTTTCCAGCTTCTATTCTGAGACAAGCTATGTTGGATAAAACACAACCAAGAGCTGGTAAGCATGCCAAGCTCTAGTGCTGCTTGTAATGAAATCAGTGGTGGTTTGACTGAGATGTCCCCTCATTGTCTTGAGCATTTGAGCATTTGTTCCCCAACCAATGACACTGATTGGAGGTTTAAGAGGTGTGGCCTTGTTGGAGAAAGTGTGGGGAGTTCTGAGAGTTTAAAGATGCAAGCCAATTCAAGTCTGCTCTATTTGTTTCCTGCTTGCAGTTCAAGATGTGAACCCTTAGCTTCTGCTCCAGCAATCATGCTGCTACTTGCTGCCATACCTCCTCTCCATGACGAACTCTTATGACTTTGGAACCATAAGTTAAATCAACCCTTACGTATGTGAGTTGCCTTGGCATGGTGTTTTCTCACAGCAACAGAAAAGTAACTACAAACTCTAGGAGTACCTATTTGTAGCTCATTATTTTCATTTTGTCATTATATTTCATTTTGTCAACTTGTTTGATTCATGAAGTTTGAAAATGTGGCTTCAAACAAAACACTGTGTCAGGTACTAACTTTTGTTTAAATATGATGCTTAAATAAAATTCCTGAAATACAAAAGATTTTCAAACTTTAATACATTTGTTTCCTGCTTATTGCATGCTTTATTAACGATCATCTTCTTCCATGGGAAGTTAGACTACAATAATAAAACTTATTTGAAATAGCATGCACAATAAGGCTTAAGCAATGGTAATCAGAAAACTCGGTGTTAATGATCAGTCTCAGAAACATTTACTGAATGGCTACCATGTGACAGATACTTTAGATATTTAAAAGCAAGGCTATATTGTCATCATCAATACTGATTCATTCAAGTAACAAGGGGACAATAAGTGAAAAATCAGCACAGAAAATATTCCAGAACTCAATTTATTAATGGTGCTAATATAGGTCCTAACCTACTGATACTGGTCCCAATGCCACTAATACTGGCTACCAGCTGGAAACAAACAGGGAATGCTAAGATTCACCAGTCCCAATCCCTGCCACGCCAGCTCCAGCAATTCTGATGTCAAGTTCTGAGGTGAAGCTATTTGATTCAGCACTGAGGAACGGAGATGAACTAAATCAAAGCATGTCACTGCTCAGAAAGCGATTAACCCAAGCTTTGTAATTGTGCAGATAAGTGTAACATGCTATGTTAACTTTTTGCCAAACCTCATTACATCTGTGAACTGTGGTATATTTATATTAATATCAAGGTAATATTAAGTCTAAGCCAGAGGCATGCCAGTTATCCTGAAAAACTTCCCTGTCATGACCTCAAAAGCTTAGGATCTTTTCTTTGAAGAGACCAGATGTGAAAATGTTCACATTTTTTGCTTACATAATGCATTGAGTGAGTTTTGCATCTACATTTGTTGTTAAAGCACATATTAGGACATTTCAGGGTCCTCGCCTTTTCTGCTTTCATATATTCTGTTTTCCTCTCTACTTATAAGTCCAAAACAGACTTAAAAGCATAAACACTGGGTAAAATTATTAGATCATACATGTAAGCACTTCAATTAAGGACCTTCAACAACTGATTTTAAATTCAAATATTTAAAAATTCACACAATGGAGAAATATAATAAAGTTCACAATTAATTCTAAAACAGTAACCAAAAATGCACCAGTAGATAACACATTAACTGATATGCTAGAAATACTTTAAATGTTACATAATTAAAACTTGTAACTCTGGAAGGGTTGAGCAAAATAGTATCAGAATGAGGGGTAACAACATTTAACATACTGGTTAAGATAAATTTATTTAAGAACTTCAGGAATATGTCATCATCTACAAGCATATAATAAAAGAGATTTGTTAAGAAAATCAAGTTTTATGCCTATGTGATATAAGTTCTATGGGCACAGTAGTGGAATTAAGGCAGAAAATAAACTGTAAAAGTGGTTGCTACAATAAGCTGAATATTCATCAGTCTGAGGCCTTATGAAGAACTCAGAGACTCATATTAATGAAAATCTGTATGTTGCTCAGAAACTGTAGTACATAACAATACCAAGCATATCGAGGTACAGTAGCACTTAGATAATACTGGTGGGGTATAAAGTAATACAACCCCTTAAGAACTCCTATTCACACGGATCAAGAGTCATTTGATCAAGTAATGCTATTTTCAGAAAACTGTTCTACAATAATAAACAGAGGCGTAAGTAAATGTTGAAAGCGGAAGTCCATAATAACTTCAATGTCCTACGAAATAGTAATAGCTGAACTGCTCACCGCTTCTAACTAACTATGATACATCTACAACAGATCAAGATTTTGAAAACTAGTGTTTTAGGGAAAGTTAACGACAGATTAGGGAGGAACAGCAGAACGTAGACCTGTATATAGCACTAATTAAACTGTAGAAATATGTATATATAATTTAAAGTAGAAATTATTAGTGGTTGTGTCTACTTTTATATGGTTCATATTTAATTTTTCCTTTTGTATCTTAAGAAATATTCTAAGACAATTATACATTATTTTAAAAATTATCTTTAAACATTTTACTATATCCTACTATGTGTGGATACCGTTGCAAGTGCATGCTAAGCCATTTTTGAGGGAGGCAAAGGACATCTTTCTAGAATTGGTTCCCTCCTTCCATCTGTCAGCCAGAGGCTCAGGATATTTCGCAGCAGTTTCCACTCTGGATGTCCTGCTGGAAGCACCAACCCGCTTTACTCACCAGCCCAGATGCAAACTGTTCTGCCAGCCCTACTTTCTCCTTTTCCTTTTTCTCTTTTCTTTTTTCTTTCTTTCTTTTTTTTCTTTTTCTGGCAGATGCAACACGAAAGAAGAAACATAAGAGAACAAAACTGAACTGGAAAGCCTAGGAAACACAGACATTCTAAAACGTGGTCATATTTAACCACTGTCACCTGTATGTGTGTTGTAGAACTTATCTTTCTGGTTATTTTGAAGTTGGTGAATTTTCGGCATTCTTTTTTATTTTCGTTATTAATTTATTTATTTTTATTTTATGCACATTTGTGTTTTGCCATGGGTGTCAGGTCCCCTGGAACTGGAATTACAAACAGTTGTGAGCCGCCATGTGGGTGCTGGGAATTGAACCTGGGTCCTCTGGAAGAACAACCAGTGCTCTTAACCACCAGGCCATCTCTCCAGCCCCAGCACATTCTATTTTAAGCATTGGATCTAGGAATGAATTATGGATGTCTAGACTTGAAAGGTGATTGCAGATCACAGTGCCTACCACTTGTTCTATAAATGAAATAAATGATTGTTCAAAGACACAGAGCTGATATGTGGCAGAATCTGAATTCCACCATTTTGTATAACCAATTTCAGTATTATTTTATTGGAAATTTGGGGATTTCTTCAAGTTTTTTTTTTCTGCTTTTTTGTACCTCTTCAACTTTCGCCTCTTTTAATAGTCTTCATTTGAATTCAAGAAATAACTGGAAGGTCCTACACAATGCTGAGACTGACTTCTCCCTCGTTCTGATTTAATACAGTTAGACCTCACTGATGGAAAACCAAACAGAACACAACAATGTGAAGTCAGAAAACGTGAGCCGCATAAACAGTTGCTGAAGACCCAGATGAACAAGTGAAATTTTACAGCTCTGAGGCTAAGAGCAGACTAAATAACCCAATATTCGCTGTATCTTTATTAACAGAGGCAAATATACCAATCTCTAAACAACCCAAAAGCTTAGAATATGACTGAAAATTGGTAGGCTACACGACAGAGATAAGACACAAGGTGGTTAATGGATCTCATAATAAAAACAATTGAAAAACCTAAAAAAAATCTGAGCATGTCCCAGACTTTAATTATAATTTACCAACATTAACTTTTATTGACAAATGTAAGAACAGAAATAAGATCTCTACTATTACTATTTCACACACACACTGGCTTCCTAAATGTCTTGGACGAGTAACCCTAAAGTATTTACACTCTATAGATATACAAATAGAAGGTTTGCTCAGATCACCATCTACCCTGTGATGGGCATGAGTTCTTTTCATATGCCAATGTTCTTCCAAATCATACTATCTGTAGCAAGGGAGCTGTCACTCAATCCAAAGGAATTCTATCATCTGTGCCACTAAAATTTCTTGCATGACACAGCAGTCTTAGAAAGACTCCCAACGCCCATTCTAACAATTAGCAGAAGTACAGTGAGTCTGTAAAAATGTTATAATCGAAGCTTTTATTACCGTACATTGCCTCTGTGAGGAGACAAAGGTTTTAACTCAAGTGTTGACACTCCAGTATGAAAACTAAAATGTACTTGAGAAAGCGAAAGGGCTATGACTCTGAGAAGCATTACTCTCCATCTCATGCCTTTAGAGAAGGAAAGTTGTGCCAAAGCACCAGTGAAAAGCTTCCAGAACATACTTATGAAGCCTCAAGTCATCTGTCCCTCTCGGTAGTCGGTGCACTAACTGCATAGTCTAACTAACTAGCTCCACCTAACAATATGACAGGAGAAAAAATTAGTTTAAAGATAAAATCTCAAGTGTTTTGTTCTGTGACATTTTAAACAATGGTTGTTATAGTTTCAAGGGGACTTTGTCATGAGACAGAGCAATTTCTCTACTTTTAAGCCACAATCCACCTGAACGTCTGGTGACTACCCACCCACATCTACAGTGGTATATTATTTGTATTTTAATAAATAAATCAACCTGAAAAGCAGAAAAGCAAAGCAGCCAAGCCTCTAGAAGTCTTACCTCTACCAAGGCTGGGAGACCACAAACTAAAACAGACTAAGCCTCTCTCTCCTCCCATTTTATATTCCCTCTATTGCTGGGATTAAAGGTGTGACTCCCTAGGACTGGAATTAAAGGTGTAGGCCACCACCACCTGGATGTGATTCTGCATTGATCTTGTGTAGCCCAGGGTGGCCTTGAACTCACAGAGATTCATCTGACTGTTCCCCCAAATCCTGGGATTAAGGGTGTGTGTCACCACTGCCTGGCCTCTATTGGCTTTAGCTTTGCCTCTGGTCTTCAGGTAAGATTTAGTTATTGGAATACAAATAATATACACACGTCCTTTATATTTCACCTCGTATTAAATAGGAATTATATTTTATTCTAGCTTGTGTGTATGTTACAGCATCTTACACATCTGCAAATGCTTACAAAATGTTCACCACTTAACACATTACTGAATGAATGCTATTGAATATCAAACATGATAAAAGCACCTCATGACCCAAAATTAATTCTAACAAAAACCAAAACATTTCCTATCTACTACTTATTACAAATTTATCTTAAGCCCAAAATTTTAGCTGTGACAAATAAAAAAATCAAGGTCAACTGATTAAATTTACAGGTATGAAAACGGCCAAATGTAATACAGTATAACAAGCAGAACCAAAGACAGCTCTAACAGCTCACTGGACTATGAAGGTGTTTACCATTACTTAACATGGTGGTTCTCAACCAGTGAGTCATGACCCCAGGAGAGGAACTACCCTTTCACAGGGGTCATCTAAGACCATCTGAAAATACAGATACTGACATATGATTCATAACAGTCTCAAAATTACAGTAATGAAGTAGCAACAAAAGCAAAGCTATGGCTGAGGAGCACAACAACATGGGGAGTG
Organism: Ellobius talpinus; assembly: GCA_001685095.1. Classification (NCBI taxonomy): domain Eukaryota; kingdom Metazoa; phylum Chordata; class Mammalia; order Rodentia; family Cricetidae; genus Ellobius; species Ellobius talpinus. The sequence continues at coordinate 17,452 of LOJH01017961.1, forward strand.
ATATAAGGTCCCAGTGTTAGGAAGGTGGAGGACCGCTCCGTAGCACACACTCAAGTTTGAGTGCATGACTACGAGGCAATTTTTTCCAACAAGTATGTTTTTTTAAAAGCACCGTCCTCAGTTAATCACATAAATGATTAGAGCTGTCAAGTAAATAATACAGATATGTCTAAACAAAGCATTATGCTAAATGAAGAAACTCAGTTACTGTATTCATACAGTCATGGGTGATCTACCTACAGAACATTCTAGAAGAGGTAAAACCAGTACCAGAAACAGAACAGTAATTACTACTGGGGTAGAGAAAGTAACACAGCCATGCAAAATATTTACTGGTTTAGCTAGAGTGTTCAAAAATCACCAAACAAAACAGTAAGTTACTTTAGAACTAATTTTTTCTCCATATTCTTCTTTCACAAAAATCCTACCCAATTAACCTTTACATTACTAAAATACAGCCCTTTTAATTTTGCTATGGCCATTATTAAGAAATTTTATGACTTCTAAAATTAGTATCGATACAATCTTAAACAAATGGTTTCTCATTCTATCGTCAATGCAAGCATTTATTCATGATTTTAAAAATGTTTTAATCGCCTTTGTAGTGTTGCAATTTATTTAAAGTTTACCATTTTAAAGTAAACAATCTTATAAATTTTGGCAAATGTATACAGCCTGGCAACACTGAGAAAATTAGGTTACAGAGCCATTCACCATTTCAAGAACATTTCCTCACGTTCCTGAGTCAACCTCTCCTTCCCATCCCACGCTTCTGGAAACAATTAACCTGCTCCCTGAAACTTCTGGTGGAAACATACAATGTATAGGTTTTTGTGACTGCTAATGTAATCAATCACATTCTATTGCCAAGACATCCACTTTCAGAGACTGAGTTCAACTCGTAAATAAAAACACACAAAGGTTAAACTTACAAAGAAAAAAAAAAGAGTTAAGAGGTCCAGGGTTGTTTTGCTGTGACATTTGGCTCCGAGCTGACAGGTTTGGATGACCCCTAGAATAAAGAGAAAGTTAGCTAGGCCTTCTTCATGTCCCTGAGTCACCTTGCTCCACTCCTCTCTCTTCCCAGGCCTCACCCCTTCTCACCGCTTTATGCAGGAACTGGGCCCGTTACTTCTGTTACATTTCTCTCTGTCTCCATGTTATATGAAACTGCAGTTGCTTGAGGTCATTCATCTCATTATTTAACATTTATCATTTCATCCTTAATAAAAATTTTTTGCTTTTTTAATTTTTTTTTTAATTTGTGGATTTCTTTTACTCATTAGGTTCTCAAACACAACAGCTCAGTTTCAGGTCCAAGGACGATACCAGAAGCCCCCATTAGTAAAAATTAAAACTTGAAAAACTTAAGCTGAAAAGGTATTCTGTTAGGTTTTCACTTCCTTTTAATACAGTTTTGGCCAAGTCATTTAAAAAGTCTCAAACAACTAATAAAAAGGGTTGTATTATGGTAGCAATTGAGAGGTTCTATCCCTCATGGAAGAATTTGTTCTGGTAATGTACAGTAAATNATGCTGTGGGAACTTCTTCAGCCAGGAGCCTTTAAGATACCAGCCCACTTGGACGTGGTCCCTTCTACTATAAATGCAGCCGAAGGCTTGTGCATGTTCGCTCTCTCAGCTGCTAGATTCAGTTCCTGTTCCCTGAGAGTCTACTCCTAAATAAAGAACCCTTATTATACTCAATTCTGAGCTAGTGAGGGGCTACTTTATAACGCCATCTACACATACACCTATGTTTAGACAGGTGGTTAAAATTTCCAGATAGCTACACAGACATAGTAGATGTAGAATGACTACAACGGTTTACCATGTACTTTATCTGTAGTCGTTTCTCAATGTATATATGCAGTTGTGCAAACTTTCCAATTTAGTTATGTTTTTACTCTGTTTTTATCCTAAAGGATACAGGAAAATGTAGGAAAAGCAATTATTTCAGTGGTAGAGATAACTGGTAGAGAGATAAACCAACTATGGTGACTTGTACATATAATATAGTTATGAATAAATATCATGAGATTAGTCAGGATTGTGATAGTTTTACTACAAAAAAGATATTAATCCTGGTGATATTTGACATCTTGAAATAAATCACTTAAGTTGTACTTTTCTGTTCTTATCCAAGATTTAAAAATTACCCCCAAAATGAGTCTTTTCCACCCTCTGACTTAATTTTAACTTCTGTAGTTATGGAACCAAGTACAGTAATTTGGCTCTGTTTGGTAGATGGTGTGATGCTATTTTTTATGACTATTAGCTAGTTTGTGTGTTTATTAGTTTTCATTCCATTTTTTTCTTTTTTTCCAAGACAAATGCCTGAAAATAATTCAGGCTACTTATATTTATCTTTACTGTTATTAATAATTATTTTTAGAAAGGTAATTTGATATAGTTTGGCTTTAACTGAAAACTATACACTCTAGGAAATAAAGTAATACAAATAATTTGTTATTCGGTAATTTTACTTGAATTCTAACATTTCAGCTGTAGTCAATAGACTTCGTAATTATTTTTAGTGTTTCACTTTAAGATTATTAATAAAATAATTTTCATGATTTCCTTATCAGGATAGTCAATTTAAAAGAAATTGTTATGTTTTTTAAACATTTTTTTAAAAACTCGCAGCCTTTCTTGTGGCTTCAGTCCTTTGTTGGTAGATTCTGGGGCCTGAGACAGAAGAAGCTAAATGTTCCCATTCTGAAAAGTTCACTTCATTGTTTTTCTGTTGCAAGGAGGCCACTTGTTAGTTCCTGGCTGCTCAGCCCTGAAATAATCACACAGAAACTATATTAT
>LOJH01017962.1:0-21972 GCA_001685095.1 Ellobius talpinus
AGGGAGAGGGAGAGAGAGGGAGAGGGAGAGGGAGAGAGAGAGAGATATGGTGGAATAGAGAAATGTGTTTTCTGTCCAGCCAGGGAATCAGGAAAAGCCTTGTGGACTCTGTCCATCAACACTGATAAGCTATGACATCAGGGGACAAAGAGACTGCCCATCTGCCCCACCTACACTGGGTCCTTCAGTCTGCGCTCCCTGAAGAAAGCCTTGCAGCCTAAACAGAGAAAGATGAACACGAATAACCTCCTGTTTGGACTTTCAGACATCAGGGCATCCACATATTTCGAGCTTCCATCGACCTTTTTGCCTGGGTTCAAACCTCTTTGTAGTTTAAAGAGTGTGTGGTTGGAGCATCTTAGTGTAATTAGCACATCTTATTGCTTTATTGTTTGGAAACATACAACTGTCTCTAGGCAGGGTTCTAGTTGTTTATTTGGCTCCCATAAGCCTTTTCTGACACAAGGAGAGTTGTTATCATTCTGTTACAGAGCAGGAGACTGAGATTCAGGGAAAGTTCCAGGCCATGTGACTTGCGTAGGGGCACCCATGAAGAATAAAGGAACAAGAGCTTGGACCCAGTTCCGAATTTCATACCCACCCTGTCCTGTCCCCTCAATAGCTTCATCAAAAAGAAACGAGAAACTTGTTGTTTGCCATGAGCGAATTTTACATATATGATTTCTTCCATAATCTTCATGATAGAGAGCTATTATCGGGTAAAGAAATTAAGATAACAAAAGGACCAATAACGCGTTTAGTCAGTGGCTGGGCCCTTTCATTGAGAGCTAAAACCCTGGGATGACAAGTGTTTTCTAACTATCAGGTTACTGAAATGTCTTCAGTGTGCAAAGCCAAGCAGAATGTGCCACAGAAGGAGCTTACTTGTCAAAAAGAGAGCTCAACACTCCCATCCCCCATCCAAGGACCATTTTCTTCCCTTTCAGAAAAACTCATTAGGAACTGTATGTGTGCATGGCCACCTGTGAACGGACTTCAGAACGCTGTAACCCTTTCCCCACAGAATATCAGTTCTGATGATGCTGGTACTGGCTAAAGAGAATGCTGGCTGTTTTTAACAGGAGAAATCCCAGATCTTTTCTGAAGTCTGTCCCTCAGGGGAAATGAGCTCTGTCCTTAAAAAAAATCCACAGAAAACCTGGGAAAGAATAAAGATATTGGAGTGGCAAGAGCCTGGGCAGAAGTGTACCTGGCAGGCAGGCTATCTACAGCTCATCTTGGTGGTGACTGGAGAAAGTGTGTGGACAGGATATCGTCTGGTTATCACACGATCTTCTTAAGTTTCATGCCCATCCTGCTCACAAATGCTCCGAATATCAAGAGATGCATTTCTGTGAGATAGCCTTTCAAAGGGCTGTTTTCCCAGCTGCTGCAATCTATCTTAAACACTTTTTCACCCGGATGTGAAGTGCACAGGTCAATAAGGGCTGTTCTTGAAAGGGGTGGTGGGGCTTTAAAAAGCCCAGCAAAGGAAAACCATCAAGGTTGGGTAGTCTCTGGGGACTGAGGTAGGAGACACAGCCCGGGATGTTAAGAGACTGTACCTGGAGCTTTGGGCTGACCTGAGCATCACCTAAGCGCTTCCCATGACATAAATGGATGGATTCTTTGCCTGGCTGCTTTGCCATTTTTCTTTAAGGAGCCAAAGTGAAAACCTCAACTAAGAAAAGGAATCCAACTTGGAGGGTTTGGACTTGGTGAACTGTCATTGCCCAGCCGAATCTGATGCAGGAGCCATTCTCCACACGATTTCCCGGCATGCATACGCAGTTCCTGGGAAACACTCCTACAAGACAAAGTTGCAATTTGCTTACAAATGACCTCTAAGGCTTTTCTCACTCTCAGGTCTGCAACACGGAGGTTCTCTGCTGAGATAATTCTGGAAGACTTCCACGGGCCTGAGAGGGTGTTGGAAGGGAATGCTAAGTGGGAAAATCAGAGGCCCAGGTGGTCCTAAATTCCTGCTGGGTCCTTCTGGGTCCTGGGGCAGCCTAATTGAACCAGTGGGCCAGGGGCGTTGAGGAGAGGAAGTCTCAGCATGTGAGGCTGCCCCTTGCTTGCCCAGGCCGAAGGACTGTGTGGTGTTTGAAGTTGGGCTGGTGGGTTTCAGGAAGCTGGTGGCATCAGGTTTCCATTAGCCCAGACAGAGGCACCGGTGAGGCAGGTTCACACCAAGACACGTAACAATTAAGCCTTCTGCTACTGGACCTTACCCTGGGGTGAAGCTCTTTTCTTTCTTACCCATGGGACTTGAAGTCGCACTAGTTTCCTTATGGTTCGATTTCCTGCAGATTCCCGTTGCCTCATGTCTAACCTGAGGCCCCTCATTAGACCACACAAATTGCGGAAAGTGTCTCCAGCCAGCCGACCCTGCAGCAGACCCCAGTGTTCCTAGAGAAAGACCTATCGCTCTGAAATGTGAGATTTCCTTCCTGTGTAAACAGTTGTATTACCCAGAATCTGAGCCATAAAGATTTGGGGGACAGGAAAGAATTGTACATTCATACCCCGAAGCATTTAAGTTATTTTCTTTTATATTTTAAAGGGTTGATTTAGAATGATTATCTCCATTTTCCGTGATGAGAGAGGCACACTTGTGACTGAAACATGAAGCAGATTATCTTTTAAGATTCTTTTACAATTATGGTTTTTCTAAAGAAAATTCATTAGCTTATAGAAGAAATGAGGTCAGAGAAGATAATTTTTGAGCTGAATCTTGAAAAACAGGTGGAATGTACATACACAGAAATTGTGTTTGTGTGTTTGGGGTGTGTGTGTAGAGTAGCCAGAAGGGAGAATGAAAAAAACAACACCGAAATGTGAGCATTTTTCTAGTGTGCGTTATGGCTTCAGCACCACCAATGCAATGGGAAGAAAAATGGCCTCTAAGACAACTCCTGCCTGGCTCACTTCAAAGTGGAAAACCGCACCCAGGTAAGAGACCTGCTGATGCGGTTACATCCCTGAAACGCAGCGCGGATAAAAATGTTGAATTGCATCTGACCTGAATGCCCAACTTATCCTTGCAGATCTGAAGTGGGCGCCAAACGCTTACCTTAGCATAAAGTAGGGTAAGACCATCGAATACAAAATCCGTTGCTGTCACAGAGCGTTGCCTACCTCAGTAATTTATAGGCTATCTGTGTCTGACAGCTTCTGGTGACCCCACCCTGGAAACCTGGGCTATTTTTCTCGCATGTCACACAGCTGGTGGGGGAGGCACATTGTATCTGACAGAAGAAGACACCATAATACTGAATATCACTTGTCTGGGAAAGGTTTAAATTAAAACTTTGAAATACATTTTCTACTGAATGGGTATGTCACTTTGGAGCCATTATAAAACCTCCCAAAAAGCTCAGTTTGGTCTACTGAATTGGGAGCCATCTGCAATGTAGATCTTTTGTTGTTGTTGTTTGTTTGTTTGTTTTTCGAGGCAGGGTTTCTCTGTAGCTTTGGAGTCTGTCCTGGAACTGGCTGTTGTAGACCAGGCTGGCCTCAAACTCACAGAGATCCGCCTGCCTCTGCCTCCCCAGTGCTGGGATTAAAGGTGTGCGCCACCACCGCCCAGTTAACGTAGATCATTGATTACAACCCACAGGTAACGTTTACTTATGCAGTATCAGTGGTCGATACTATTCACACGAAGTTTGATGAAATAAAGATTAGGAAGGCTGAGGATGGGTGAGATGCTTAGGATTGGCAGAAGGTCACGCACACACATTCCTCATGGGTCCCGTGAGAAGTGTCATGAGTCACTTTTCTGGCAAGTTCTTGGATACTGTTAATGTTCCCAACTGGGGCATCATAAGTCCTTCGAGCGGCATGGATCCCGGGGCAAAGACTGTCCTGGGGCAATACCAGGAAGTCATACTCCCAGGGCATGCTCACCAGGGTAGTTCTGACAGCTGAACTGGGCACCAACTCTCTTCCCCCTTCCTGTTCACATTCTATCTGAGAAGGGAACAAACATGACTGAATTCTGTCTACTTTTCCTCTGTTAAATGAGTTCTTGATTTAGAATGGTAAAAAAAAAGAGAATGATGTCCTTTGTACTTTCAGGAGAAACAACTGTGGCTAAGGGTGGAAACCATTTCAAAAGACATCTCCTGTCCTGTGGTGATGTGACCCTGTAATTCTATCACTCAGGGGGCTGAGGCAGGATGCGTGTTCTGGGCTGGGCTGGACTCTGTAGTCTTACAAAACAAACAAACAAACAAAACATAACAAAAACCCTAAAACCCAAATTAAAAACAACAACAACAAGAACAACAAAGTCTCCCCTGTAACATAAAAAAGCAACCACCACCAACTAAAAGGTAACTTTCATCACTGTCTTTGGAAACAGCCTGTTTCTTGTAAAACTAAAAATATACAGAGCTAGGCGTTTACCCTGTTTCCACCTGTGCAAGTTGTGCACTTGGCCATCTTTACCCACTTCCATGATCTGCCCCCTTACCCTCTGCCACATCCCCAGGAGTCCCCGTTTTACTGGCATGATCTTCTCTTTCCCCAATTCTACATAGGAGAGTAATCAGGTTTGATTGATTGATTGATTTTGAGACCGGGTGTCATAGAGCCCTGGCTGCTCTCAAACTTCCTATGTAGCCAAGGATGACCTTCTGATTCTCCTGCCTTTACCTCTTGAGTTCTGGGGTTATAGGCCCTCCCCCTCCACCGTGCCTGGTTTATGTTGGAGCTGGGGATCAAACCCAGGGTGACAGCCATTCGAGGGGAGCACTGTAACTGAGCCACAGCCCAACAGCCAAAGACCTGACCAGCTTCCCGGCTCCCAGGACGTGTGGCTTGTTATGGGATGGTGTATGGAGATTTCAACAGCACTCGGCACTTGACATACATTAAATCCAAGGTACATTATTGCATTCTTTTCTAAGAGGCTCATATTATCTCTTGCTCAAATGTCATATAAACAGAAAGCATACTTTCTTGCCCTATTTTTGTTTTTTATTTTTGTTTTTAGCTTTTACCTGTTTTAACAAAGTCAAATTACTCCTCACTGTAGAAAAAAGTAAAATTTCAACTAATTCAGAAAAGACTCACGAATTTGAAAATATTTTAAAAAGTATCTCTATTCATAATCTTCTTTATACTCCATGGCCTCACGCTTGAGTTTCTCCAAGAATTCAAAGCTTGATTGAGGTGGGATTTTTTCCCTTCATACTTGCCTTAATCGGTGCCCTGTCTTATTTATGTTTGAAAATAAGTTAATATATACTGTATTCTATTTTAAAAGGTGCTGGGTGGTTTTCAGATTTGCCTTTAGTCTTTTGACTATTGACGATAAGATCTGTGTGGCATGCAAATGACAGTAATTAGAGAACACCATAATATCATTAATAGCATGATTCATATTTATGAAGCACTTATTTCATGTGGATACCAAAAATATACACTGATTATACTGTTCACATTTTCAATTGAGCAAATAAACAAAATAGCTAGAAAGAGAATTTATTTTATAGCAAGGAAGTAATGTATTATGTGTCTTTTCTCGTGACTCAGCTTGTGAAGGATCACAGCTATGAGACGTTGTTCCTTTGTGTAGAAAGAATGACATACCTTTAAGCAACGAGGAGGTCAAGTGCTCATTTTATTCACATTTGGGGACACAGTTTTATGACACACGCCAGGAGACAGGTAGAGAACAGGGTACCGGACTCGGGACTGTAGAGGGTCTTTGTGATACAGTTATCTGCCTGAGACCCCGAGAGTGACCGTGAAGGGGTTCAACCAGCTCCCTGTGGTTGTCAGCATCTCTGGCTCCTTGACTGGTTTTCCGCCCCTCCGTGAGCCAACAGTCTCTTTTGAGGAGAGACATATCCTTAGGTCCTTAGGTCTATTTTAGATTTATTTCCTCCTGACATTTATCATTTCCTTCTCCACACTTTTAGCAGCTTAGCCAGACAGTATCTTGGGTAAAGATGAGTTGGATAAAAGAAAGGGAAGTTTTATTTCTCCCCAATTTGATATTGTTTTTCCCTTGTACAGGTATATTTTTCTGTGAAGGAAAATTATTAACTTCAGATCGAGTTCCATTTTTGTTGATACATGTTATATTTCACATGTGTGTTGGTTTGGTGTGCTTGTGCTTTACACTGGCTCACTGTGAACATGGGATTTGCTAGAGTAACACAGAGTCATCGATGCATTGTGTCAGGTGCCGCTTTGAAAGAAAGGGGCTGATGAAGCCCGCAAGATGCTCAGTGGGTAGAGGAGTTTGCTGTCAATCCTCATGACTTGAGTTTGAGTCCCAGAACACACAAGACAAGTACTTGACAACTGAGGTGTATCTCTAGCTCCTACTTCACAACATTTGCTAAAAACTATTTTGGGACAAATTTAATATTTGTCCTCAAGCTAGTTGATGAGACTCATAAGAATCTGGTTTTGAACCAGATGTGGCAGCACAGACCTTTAATCCCAGCACTCAGGAAGCAGAGGCAGGTGGATCTCTGTGAGTTCGAGGTCACCCTGGACTACATAGTGAGTTCCAAGACAGTCAGAAGTACTTAGTGAGACCCTGTCTCAAACAGTAAGATGGAGAGTGATAGAGGAAGCTATCAGGCATTGACCTCTGACCTCCATAGCCAGTGCTCACACACAGGAGAACCACACACACTAACATATACACATGCATACACACAAACAAATGTGAATCTAGGCTCTGCATGTGGGAGAGAACATACAAATATTTGTCCTTCTGAGTTGGCTTATTTTGTTTTCCTGTAAAGCACACCACTTGTGGGTGTGTATTCAAAGGGCTCCACGTCAGCATCCCACAGGCTGTAATCCCCTACTGCCATGCTGAACTTGGCCTCAGTTACACCACCAGCAGAGGAGGGCTGCCATTGAGCCCTGGCCTCCTATGCGTCCCCAGACAGGTGACGTGCCTTGCCTTGCCTCACCGGCCTCTGCTGTAAAATGGGGACAACTGTCTCACGCTCCCTAATGACCATGACAATGGACTAACAACAAAATGGCCATCTGTGATGGAGCATAGTAAGAGTAACCCAAATGGGGCCCAAAGAGGACAATCCGATGCAAATGGAGTCCTCCTGGGCCAGCACCACAGAATGCCCTGATTTTTCCTGGTGCTCAGGAAGTCTACAGGAGTCATTACCCCAGGTCATCTTTTATCTCCTCAGCTCTTCCCCAGCTGTCCACCCTCACAGTTCCAGGCTTCTCCTGTGGATCTGGTCTTGTCCTCCTTGCTCGGTGGCTTCTTATAGGCATGTCTCATCTCTGCCACAGTGCTCTACAGTCCTGCAGGCTTGAGCAGGGGTGGTTTGTTTATTATTAGTCTCCTTGGTCTGATATAACAAAATACCACAGTTGGTGGCTTAAGCCACAGAAATTCTTTCTCTTGTGTTTCTGACTCCAGAATTCCAGGGCCGGGCATTGGTAGGGTTGGTTTTTCCCATGGCCTCTATCCTCGACTTGCTGAAGTCTCTCTTCTCCTGGATCTTCACACTATCCTTCTCTTGGATGTATTAATATACCAATCTCCCCTTTTAAGGATATCGGTCTTATTAGATTAGAGTCCTGCCCTGATGGTTGGGTTTGTCAACTTGACAGAAACCTGGAGTCGTCTGGGAAGAGGGAACTTCAGTTGAGAAACTGTCTCCAGAAGACTGGCCTGTATGCAAGCCTGTGGGGCATTTAGTTACTGATTGATGTGATGAAGTCTAGCCCACTGTGACCGATGCCACATCTAGACAGAAGGGCCTGGGCTGTACAAGAAAGCACACTGAACAAGCCAGGGGGAGTAAGCCAGTAAGCAGACCCCTCCATTGCTGTAGATAAATCTTTGTACACTGTAAATGTATGTTATTTCATTGGTTAATACAGAGCTGACTGGCAGGAGAACCAGACTAGGAAAATACTGGAAGAAGGTTGGAGTCAGAGGAGTCTCAAGCAGACACAGAGAGAAGCCAGATGGGCATGCCATACTGAGAAAAGGTACCAAGCCACATGGCAAAGCATAAATAAGAAATATGGGTTAATTTCAATGTAAGAGCTATTTAGTTATAAACCTGAGCTATTAGCCTAGGATTTATAATTAACATTGAGTCTCCATGTTGGTTATTTGGGAACAGCTTATAGAACAGAAACTTTTGCCTACACTCCATGGCCTCTGCCTTAGTTCCTGCCTCCAGTTTCCAGCCTTCAGCTCCTGCTCTGACTCCCTTCATGGTGGACTTATGGTATGGGAGTGTATGCTAAATAAACCCTTTCTTCTCCCATGTTGTTTTTGGCCATGGTGTTTTATCAAGGTAATAGAGGGCAAACTAAGATACATGTCTATTACCACATTTTCCTCACCTCTTTAACTGAATTGTTTTTGTGTGTGTGAGTTTGTACGTGATATACTGTGTGTTGTGTATACATGTGTGTACAGGAGTGCACACCTCTATTGGCATGTGTGGGACCAGAAGATATCAGATGTCCTCTATCATTCTCCCCTAAGACAGAGTCTCTACTGGATCAGCCAGTCTTGGCAATCCCGTTCCTGCATCCTGCTCCCAGCACTGGGGTTATAGGTGTATTTGTAGCCATGTCAGGCTTCTTATGTGGGTGCTGGGGACTCGAATGCAGGCCTTCATCCTTGTTCAGCAAGTGTTCTTACTCACTGACCCATTTCTCCAGCCTTTAATGACCTCTTCAAAGTCCTCGTATCCAGGTAGAGAGACCTGCTGAGATACTGGGCAGATGAATTTCTGGGGAGCCACAGCTTAACCTGTAACACTTACTGGGGGTCATTTGGAGAAGAGGATGGATGGTCAGCTCACCTCTGGTGCCTACTGTCTATGACCTGTCCCATACAAAAGGAGTGTTCCACTACAGCTGGGTTTACTTTTCTTAGAAAATGATACTCCTGGGAAGCATGGCATAAGACAATGTCACAGGGGAGAAGGACAGATTCTGCTTGTTATTTACTGCGACGATGCATCCAGAGCCTGGCACACTGGAAAGGCATGCTGGCTGATGTTGGTCTCACCATCAACACACCAGCATGGTGACCATGGTCGCTACGCAGAGCAAACTCTGTGAGAACAGGGACAATTCACAGCGTGTTGTCTGGTCTGTCTTGGTGTTCACAGCATATCCACCTGAGGCTCCTTCTCTTGTCTCTGAAAAGTGTTGTCTGGTCTGTCTTGGTGTTTACAGCATATCCCCCCTGAGGCTGCTTCTCTTGTCTCTGAAAAGTGCTGTTAGTTGCTGGGTGGGCTGCTTTCTACCTTGTAACTTATCTTCTGACCACTACACATGCACCATGGTGTACACACACACACACATACACACACACACACTATATGCACACCATAGTGATCAAATTTAATGTATGGCTTGTCCTAAAAAGTAAAATATAGCTTAAGTCCATCTGTCTCAAATTTCATTCTTGGAATTAAAATAGAATCCAGAAATTTAGACCCAGCTTTATAGGGATCCCTGAGGGCTAGCCCATCCCTCCCTTTCCTCTAGAACCTTCAGTGTGGCTAAAATTTCTCTTGTTCATCGTATCGGCCACACCCTATTCCCCAAATACATCAGACTTGTTTCTGTCTCAGGACATTTGCACTTGCCGTTCTCGGTCACCTTTTCCCCTTGATCAGAGTTGGTTACTTAGCGTTGCCATCTCAACTGCAATGCCACCTCAGGGAAGGCTTCCACAAACACCCTGTAACTCTATTCTTCCTGTTTCTTTGTCAGTTACAAAGTGTCTTGCTGGCTCAAACTTAACATAGAACTAATTTAAGACACAGGCTCATGCAATGTAGGCTAGCCTGGAACTGCCTATAGATCCCAACCTAGCCTTGAACTCCTGATTTTCTGGTCTCCACCTCCCAAGTGCAGGATCACTGTGCTTGGTTTGTCTCATGATGATTAAGACACCAGAGACGCAGGCTCAAAGCTATACAAGGCCCAGTGATGCCACCGGGGATTCAGGTTCTCTTTGGCTTCTGTTGGGTCGGTTATAACATCATGAATTTCTTTCAGGATCACAGGGTAGCTGCCACGTGTCTGGGTTCCCAGTAGGAAGAGAAAGTTAAATGCTCAAAGTTCTTTCTTAGGCGGCTGTGCAGTTTCTTGGAAGGGATGCCCTGCCCAGCATCTCTACCTAGGGTCGCAGATGCCCTTCCCAGCGTCTCTACCTAGGGTCGCAGATGCCCTGCCCAGCGTCTCTACCTAGGGTCGCAGATGCCCTGCCCAGTGTCTCTACCTAGGGTCGCAGATGCCCTTCCAGCGTCTCCACCTAGGGTCGCAGATGCCCCTCCCAGCGTCTCTACCTAGGGTCACAGATGTGTCAGACTGCTGCCCCTAGCAGTAAGTGAGGTCTAAAAGGAGAAAGGGAGATATGAAGGAAACAGTTTGTGAAGCCCAGGCAGATTCCATGTGTCCATTTTCATAGGCTCCACAGTGTGCTTCTAACAAGTTACCTGCTTACTTCACTTTCTTAACTTATGGTGTGTTCATATATAGTCAGATAAAGAAGAATAAGGGTGCTTTCTCTCCCTCCCTCGCTCCCTCCCTCCCTCCCTCCTCTCTCTCTCTCTCTCTCTCTCTCTCTCTCTCTCTGGTGTATACATGTGTGGAAGTCAGAGGACAGCTGTGGGTGTTGATCCTCAGCCCTTACCTTCTATCTCATTTGAGACAGTGTCTCCTTGAGGTTTGGCTTTTTTGTTGCATCGCAAATGCCAGGCCTAGAGGGCCTCCAGCTTCCTGGTGTTCTCCTGTTGCATCTCCTGTCTCCCTCTGGATTGTTTGAATTACAGATGCTTGCCCTGTGTCCATCTTTTGTGTGGGTTCCAGGGTTTCAAATTCAGGTCCTTATGCTTGTGTGGCTATATATATTGCCCAGTGAGTCAGCTCTCTGGATCCCTGCCTCAAGGAACAGTTGGATTAATAAGTTTCTCCAAGTTCCAAGGCCTCTGTGATCAGTGAGGAGAAGTGATTGGGAATGGTGCCCCTCATCCTCAGATGATGTCCCTAGATGTGAGAGTGGATCCAGGGGTGGAGGCACCAGAAGTAAATGTTGAAACAATATTTTAGCTGAAACTCTCCACGTGCAAGGCACAGCTCTAGGCTGCTTTGGAGCCTGTGACAAGGGTTTTGCCAGAAAAAGAAATGCCCTTCCCTCTTCTTCACGACTGTGGCCCTGGCTTTGAGTCATGGAAAACTTTAGCGCACATAGCACTCTTCAGCCTGTTGCTATCTCCAGGGTTGAGGCTATGTCTCCAACTACTTGTTCCTGAGCACACAGAAGCTGTATCCAGGAGGCGGCAAAGGTAGCAGGAGGCACCAGCAGACGATGGAGCCTGACAGCAATAGAGAGGGAGAACTTGAGATTTCAGCTTCAGTGTTAGCAGTGGGAGCCCAGTTTAACATCTTCACCCTCTGTGTGAGCCTGATGAAGCCCAGGGCAAATGGGCTTCATATTGTACTGAACACAAAGTGGCTGCCAGGCGCTATACTAGACTTTCATGGAGCTGACTTTATAGAGAAAGTATCTTGGCATCTTGGGTTGTTGGAACAGAACAACACAGAGTGGGTAGTAGCCTGTAGATAATAGTCAGTTTGGAGGCTGCCAAGTACAAGATGAGGGTGTGGTGAGGACCCTGGCTGGTTCGCCATCACTGGCCTTTCGCTGGAGCCTCATGCAGTGGGTGGCAGGGGTTGCTTTCTGAGGTCTGCTTTTATACTGGACTGATCCCAGTGCGTGGCAGTGCTGTCCCCTCAAAGGCCTCGGGTCCTGACACCCCGGGGAGTCAATAACTTCCCAGCAGAGGTACAAAGCAGCCGAAGCCTGGCTACAAAAGGGAGATTAATGGAGACTAACAAGATTCAGGAGAGAAAATCAGGGAGAAGTATTCCCAGGAGGAAAGCATCGGCTGTTGTCTAGCTCCAAGCAGCGCTTCAAGGGAATCTGCACCTCCATGGTCCAGGCAGACCATCCCAGGTCATCCATTCTGCTCTGCGCCGGCGCCCCCAGCCCCTCTCCCTATACACCACATGTGGCTCCGCTGCTGATTTATGGGGTGCCATCTCTGCATCTGGACTGCCGCACCTGCCACAGGCTCCTCGGAGCTTTGGACACCAGTAAGCCAATTGAAGGGGTGTGAGAACTGTTGGCCCTCCAACAGAACCAGTCTACGAGGTGGAGTCACGTTGCAACAGGTGAGATTTCGGTCAGATGGGAAAGCTTTTTGTCAGGCACATGAGATGCTGTAACAGCTGTGAGGGGTGGCTGCGGTTCATGGTGTGGCAGTCTTCAGCCAAGGCTCAGTCACAGGGTGTGGGCTGTCTCAGGCACTGTCTCAGGCCTAGAGGGCAGCGAGGTCACTGCCTACAGAGGGCTTCTGTAAACAGGCAGGGTCTGAGAAGCCGGAGGTGGAGGTGTCACAGTCAGGGGTCTCTGATGCGTCTCAGAGCAAATCCTAGAAGCATTCTCTCATTTGCAACCTTGAGCTGAAAAAGGAAAGTGTGTAAGTGTGTGTGTGTGTGTGTGTGTGTGTGTGTGTGTGCATGAGGGAGGTGGGGAGGAGGTGGGAGAGGAGAGAGTTTAAAATTGCAAAATGTTTGGAATTGTTTTTCAATTACATTGAGTTTAGGCAAGCTGTTCCCATCTTAAGAACAATACATGTCTTTTTTGTTTGTTTTTTTGAGACAGGCTTTCTTTGTGTAACAGTCCTAGTTGTCCTGGAACTAGGTCTTATAGGCCAGGCTGACCTTGAACTCATGGAGATCCAACTGCCTCTGCCTCCTGAGTGCTGGGATTAAAGATGTGCACCACCCCTGTCCAGCTAACAATACATGTCTTAAACTCACCTATGGAAGGCAGAGGGGTATGTATGCAAGAGTATTTGATATCTTTGAGGAATGTTATGCTTCAATATAAAATGTTCATCATAGGTTCAGGTATTAACTGCTTGGTGCCTAGCTGGTGGTGCTATCTGGAAGGCTCTGGAACCTTCAGGTGGTCAGGCCAATGCTGGAGGAAGTAGCCACTGGAAGCATGCCTTCCTTTGCGGGTGGCACCTGCTCCCTAGTCTCCTCTGTTCTGTCGCCTGTTCCTCATCATGAGGTGAACCCTCTACCACATGATCCTGCCTCTGTGATCCTGCCCTGCTTTACCCTGGGTCTAGAAGCAATAGAACCAATGACAATGGATTTAAACTTCTGAATCCATGAACTAAAACAAACCTTCATCATTCAGTTGTTTCTGTTGGACAGATTTCTTGTCAAAGTCATAATAAAGCTAATATAAGGAATATAGATACCGAGGCATGAGAAATGAAGGACGCTACTTGTATATTAGTCCTGAAAGCAGACTTAAGCATAATAAGACGTATGAGCTGGAGAGATGACTTAGCGGGTGAAGGGCTGCCCCAAGAACTCACTGCTAGAACCCAGCTGGCAGCAGGAGAACTCACTCCTTTGAACTTCCCCATGCTGTCCCGTGGCATGGATGTGTGCCCACACACACTCTAGAAATGACAAGATAAATAAATGCAGTAAAGTGAAAACTGTCTTGACTGAGAGCCACAGCAGATTTACGATTCTGTGTTAGAGGCTGAAATAAGAGTTTCATCAGGCAAGGACGGTCAAGACACAGTCTCACTGTCACTCCGACATTTTCTACTCTCCTTTGCTTAGTTTTCAAAAACGCTGGTCACAGTCTCTGAAATAGAGTGGGTGGTGGCTGTCATTAGGGGTGGGGTGGAGGAACTGCCCTTTTAGAACAGTTGGTTAATGACTGACTGCAGGCTGCCTTTAAGAACATCTCAGGGCGGAGTCTACAGACCGAGGTTTTCTGGTTGTGGACTGTTCGGGGCAGGTACATGAGCCCTGAGCCCGGCAGCCCTGTGCTTACCACCCTGGGTGAGGGGTCAAGTGACTCGGTGAGCAGAGCCACCTCGTCCAAGTCCTGAGCCTTGGGAGACTTCTTGGCTCCACCTACTAAATCAACTCAGCAAGGTCACATAGATGCAGACTCTGAATGGGAGGCTTTGACGAACTCGGCTGAGAAATGAGAATTTCCAGGTGATGCTTTGATCCTGATGGAGTCTCTGAAATCCCCCCTTGTAATCTGGCATGCTCGAAGCGATCGGCATTGGGAAACCCAAGACACACTTTTTCCTCAGCCCTAAATTCTTCCCTTCATCAGACATATCTGCAGTCAAATTCTGCTCTGCCGTGCTAAACGCCTCTGCAGACAGATACTCAAGGTCAACACAGAAGCAATTGGAGCAGCCGGTTCTGGTTCTTGGGGCTGTTCACAGTCTGTCTGTCTGTCCTGGGGTCATCTGAAGGAGCTACTCAGCCTCACCTTTGCTCTGGTGCCTGGAAAGGAACAAGGTCTCTGCATCCGTGGGTTTATATCAGGTGCCTCATACATGTTCTCATACATGTCCTGTTAGTCTGAGCACTTAAGGAGTAGCTGTGGAATGCCAGAGTATGGTTCAGTAGGTTAAGTACTTGCCTTGCAAACGTGAAGACTGAATTCTGTTCCCAGAACCCATGTAAAAAGATAAACAAACAAACGAGCCTTGGTGTGGAGGTGCTTGTCTGGCATCCCAGCACTGAGGAGGGAGAGGCAGAAGGCAGATCTTTGAGACTTGCTGGATTGATCAGTGAGCCCCAGGCCCCAGGGAAAGAAGAATGGGTCCTGAAGAATAGTACCAGAGGGTGACCTCTGACCTCCATGCATGACAAGAGACACATGTACTAGGTTCCTGCCTGAGAGGCCCATACCAGGGAAGCTGACTAAGCCAGGGAGTCCCCTACATTCTCTGAGATGGTACAGGCGCCTCGGTGTGAGCTGTGACCCATTGTGCTGTGCAGTCAGGGCTGGTGGCCAGGGTACTGTTCCAGGGGCCACTCCACCCCTTCCTTTGTGGATTCTGGTGTTGACTCTGAGGTGGAATTCCCTGGCATCTCCTGGACCAGAGGTGCTGATGGCTTACTGGAGAGGAGCCAACATCTGGCTCCACCAAGGGCCCCGTAAGAAGAACACAGGGAGCAGTGACACCTGGGTTTTGACAGAGATGAGGCTTGGAGGTGCCCACAGCCATCTGTGATCAGTTACGTAGCTACATGGCTGGTTTTCACTTCTGTTCTGCAGTAATTACCTGCAGGCATCCATTCGTATCCTGCCTTAAAAATATAAAAACTCCTCACATAGAGTTTTTATTGCTGAAGAGTTGGGGGTTTTATTTTTCCCCCTGAGATACAGAAAATTAGCCTGATTTAGAGTCCCAGAGCTAGCTCATGTCTGGGTTAGACATGTTGTTAGGCACATATGTAGGAGGTGCACCCAGATGTTTCTGCTTGTATCCATCCATAAGTTCAGTGCTGCTGCTTGGACCAGGGCTAGGCTGTCCAGGGTGAACCCCAGAAAGGCTAGCAACAGTGTGCAGCAAATAGATGTGAATAATGGAACAAGCCCTTATGATTCAGGATGGATGTGGGAGGGCCCATCAGAAAACACCTTCCTCTGTGCGCTCTGCTCCAGCTTCTGCTTCGAGTTCCTGTGCCTACTTCAGTCAACGATGGATGTTACCTGATATGTAAGCTGAAAAATATCCTGTCTTCCCCAGGTTGCTTTTGATTCTTGTGTCTATGACAGCAGCAGAAAGCAACCTGAGGCTGATGGTTTTCTCTTAGGTGGTTGGATAGCATTGTCAAAACAATCCGGTAAGATGGTCTTGCTACTGGGTCTGTTCAGGCGGCAGAGGCAGTGAGGAGCTAGAAGCCCAGTCTGCCCTGTCTCTGTCCACAGGAACAGGTGCTGAGCCCAAGGCTCTTGCCCCAAGCCCAGGATAGACTTCACAGAGGCAGCAATGTGAAGAGCCGGTCATACTAGGTCTCAGTACTTGCCAGCAGGCTATAGTTCAGTCCCCGCCCTCTGTTGTTTTGTTCTGAGTTCAAGGAGAAGGTGATGAGAACACCTTCAACAACAGCAACAGCAACAACAACAACAACCACAACAGCAGTGAGATAAGCCAAGAGGAGGCAAGGAGGGTCTTCCTGAACCCAGCTCTGGTCAGGCTTACTTCACTCTATAAGAGAACAATAGGCCAGGACTTGTGTTGCATTATTGGTTTTGAGAAGCTGGCAAAAGAAGTCATACTTCTTCAGAGGGTGAGACTACACAGCTCATCGCCTGGCCCACCAACCAGATACAGATCCACTCCTACCTCCCTCACCCTCCTCAGGGAACAGAGCTGGGGGAAGGGGATAAAGGAAGAAAAGAGGCTGGACATGAGCCCGTACAGGCCAGTATCAGTCTCGGATCAGAAGACATCGTGGCCAGGTGTTGAGGCTTGTCCCAGCTCATGTGGTTAAGCACAGATATGCCAAACAGCCAGGTTTTCTTACTCTGCCCCTTCTATTCCATTCTTGTTTTGTTTTCATTTTTGAGACAGGGTCTTACTATGTTGCTTTAGCTGACCTGGAACTTGCTATGTAGACCAAATCGGCCTCAGACTCACAGAGATCCACCGGCCTCTGCCTCCCCATGCTGGGATGATTCCTCCAGTTCAAGCACCTCCCTACCTACACAACTCCATTTTCTGTTCTCTGACTCCCCACTTACAGCTGATATTGGGCACATGAAGCAGATTGTACACATAGGCCATTGTCCCTAATGAGCTGATCACTGAGGTAAGGGAAAAGAGAGAAATGAGCAGGGCCCCTCATAGGCAGGGCATCAAGGCTTACCTACAGGAAGGAAGATCTGAGAGTTCAGTAGGTGGATCTGCTCTCTTAGGGACTGGTGGTTGATTTTCAGTGTCAACCTGACTAGGTTTGTTTACTGGTATGTCTCTGGGGATACTTCCAGAAACATTCAGTTGAGGAGGGAAGACTTCTGTTGTTGAATATTATTTTAAGGTGTGCTACATTTGTTTATGCTGTGGAACATTTGTTTTAATGATGCAAAGATGTGTTACCTTCTTTTATGTTGCATTTGTTTAACTCTGAAACTGTGATACTTTTCCTGTCTAAACACCTGATTGGTCTAATAAAGAGCTGAACGGTCAATAGCTAGGCAGGAAAGGATATGTGGGGCTGGCAGGTAGAGAGGATAAAATAGGAGAAGAAATCTGGGAAGAGAAGAAGGAGTAAGAGACCAAGGAGAGGAGGATGCTAGGGAGCAGCCATCCAGCCAGCCATGGAGTAAGAGTGAAAGCAAGATTACAGAAGCAAGAAAAGGAAAAAGTCCAGAGACAAAAGGTAGATAGGATAATTTAAGTTAAGAAAAGCTGGCTATAAATAAG
The DNA here is from genome assembly GCA_001685095.1 of Ellobius talpinus. Classification (NCBI taxonomy): domain Eukaryota; kingdom Metazoa; phylum Chordata; class Mammalia; order Rodentia; family Cricetidae; genus Ellobius; species Ellobius talpinus. Next base: position 17,322 of record LOJH01017962.1, read on the forward strand.
CCAAGCTAAGGCCAGGCATTTATAAATAATAATAAATGTTCATGTGTGATTTATTTGGGAGCTGGGGTGTGTGTGTGCCCCCAAAAGAGTGAAGAGTCAAAGGAGTAAACACCACCACCAACAGATTTCTCACCCTCTCCAAATGTGGTTGGCATAACATGGACTGAAGTCTTAGACTGAAAGAACAAAGATAAAGGGTCAGCAAGATGTTCCCGTGGGTAAAAATGCTTGCCACCAAGTCTAAAGGGCATCAGTTCAGAACTCACATGGCAAAAGAACATAATTGACTCCTGAAATTTTTCCTCTGAACGCCATAGTATATGTCTTACCTCACAGAAATAAATGGTAGATAGATAGATGATAAATAACTGAATGTAATTTCAAAATTTTTAAAGGAAAAATGGAGAAAGCAAGCTGAGCACCAGTGTTTGATGCTCTCTGCTTCTTGACTGTTGATGCTGTGTGACCACTGGCCTTATGCTTCCACTGCCATGCTTCCCCCACCATGTACCATCAACTGTGAGATTCCCCCCATGTACCATCAACTGCGAGCCTTCCCCACCATTTACCATCAACTGCAAGCTTTCCCCCCATGTGCCAACAACTGTGAGCCTTCTCCCCATGTACCATCAACTGTGAGATTCCCCCCATGTACCATCAACTGCGAGCCTTCCCCACCATGTACCCTCAACTGCAAGCCTTCCCCACCATGCACTGTCAACTGCGAGCCTTCCCCACCATGTACCCTCAACTACAAGCTTCCCCCCATGTGCCATCAACTGTGAGCCTTCCCCCCATGCACTGTCAACTGTGAGCCTTCCCCCCATGCACTGTCAACTGTGAGCCTTCCCCACCATGCACCGTCAACTGTGAGCCTTCCCCACCATGCACTGTCAACTGCGAGCCTTCCCCACTATGTACCGTCAACTGCAAGCCTTCCCCACCATGTACTGTCAACTGCAAGCCTTCCCCACCATGTACCGTCAACTGTGAACCTTCCCCACCATGCACCATCAACTGTGAGCTAGCACAAACCCTTGTTTCCCTAGAATTAGGGATCTCATCCCATCAACTGGAAAGGTGAGGAGTACGGTGTCTGTAGCAGCTGTGGCAGCACACAGCCAAGGTCTGAAGCACAGAGAGAGGTGGACCGTTGTGTTACACTAATGAGCCTGGGATACGAGATGAATGAACCCTGGGAAGTCACAGCACAAATTGGACCATGAATAACAACGGTGGTATTCAACTTTCTTTTTTCCTAGAGGTATTAGAAGGACAAACCTGACCTAGTCATGGAAGTAGTTTTTCCAAAACAATCCCTTAATTTGATGGGGTTAAATAGAAAGAAAATGAAATCGTGAAATTTGCAGGAAAATGGATGGATGGACCTTGAAAGCATAATGCTAAAAGAGAATCTAAACTTGAAGAAAAACCCCACATGTTCTCCCTTATATGAACCTTCTAGCTTATGATGGATACGTGTTCATATGTAAAGAGGTAGGACAGTCTAAAACCTGAAGAGGAGACCAAGAGAGGGTCCTATGAGGTGGTGAGGAAGAACAAAATGTAGGCAAAGGATACACGAGTCACAACAGAGGATAAAAGCCTAACCTTTTCCTGGTTTTAACTGTTACGTTTTCCCCTTTCTCACAGTAGATGCTGGAATTCAGCGCTCTGTGCACTGAAGTAGCAAGAATGATGTTTTTGTATCCCCAAATAACCCACCATATCCTAATGCCTTTGAGGCAGTGACTGCGGACGTTGGTCTCACTTTTTGCTTCTGCTCCTCGTTAGTTCAACAACAATCAGGTGTGACTGGCCAGGGAGCACACCTGTCACAGTGACACACTTGAGAAAAGGGATTTGAAAATATTGTTCTGGTGGGAAGGTCCTGTGATCTTAACCTTTCCATTTTTCTTTTCTTTAAAATGATTTCAAAAAAATTTAGAGGCAGGGTCTCATTTGTATCTTTAGCTGGTCTGGAACTCACTGTGTAGACCAACCTGGTCTCAAGCTCATAGATATCTGCCAGCTTTCTCTCCAGACTACTAGGATTAAAGCCTTGTGCACCACCCCCGGCTTTCACATCATTCTGCTCTAGCGTTATTTCATCTGTAAAGTCTGTTGCTAGACTCAAAATAGAATTCTTAAAATTAAAAAAACAAACCAATCATGACAAATGCACCGTTCAGTTCCAGGTTTTCAGGCTTATTTGGCTAGCTATGCATCGGCTTTCTGGCCCTGGATCCTTCCTTGAATTGTATACATGTATGTTTTGAGACAGGGTCTCTTCTGTAGCCCAGACTGTCCTTGAAATCTCCTACCCCGGCCTCCTGAATGCTAGGATCACCAACTGGTACCACCTCAAACACCCATAAATATTGTTGAAATGTCACTGTGTGTTCAATACAGAGACACGGACAAAAAGCTATGGCTATTGTCTACCATTTTTAAGGACTAGCATATTCCCAGAGGTCTGGTATCCACAGTAAGCTGACATTAGGCTGACAGAAAACACTGACTTTCCTGGGAGGGTGACCTGAGTATATCCTGGTCAAGCCAGATCAGAAAGGCTAGTCCAGGTGTTTAGGCTAAACCTCCAGCTCACTCCTGCATGATCCAGAAAGCCTCACTTCTGTCCATCCCAAAACCCCACTCACTCAGATAGTGAACAAAGAAGACTTGCCCAAAAGTCCAAAATCTGCATTCTTGGCAACTATTGAAACTTCCTCTCCTGTTGCTGCCAGCAGCCTAAGTCCCTGCCTAGGCAGTCAGCTTTTGACCATGCTTGGGCACAAACTCAGTTTGTGGTGGACACCTCATCACCCCTCACCTATAGCCTATAAAGTATCCCCGCTTTCATTTGTGGGCACAGCTTCTCCCGCCTCAAACTCTGGGACTGGAGAACCCATCTGGGAGTTGCTTTGCTCAAATAAACCTGTTGATAAATCAGCATGAGCCAACTTACTATCTTTGTGGAGAAACCTATTATCAGGGCACACAACCTATTACCAAGTCCAAAACCAGACAAGATTAAGCTTGCCTCTGACTGTGGCTGTTGTTATTTGGGGCTATTGCCATGCAGAAATACATGAACCATATCATATATAAGACTCTGTGATGTGACAGAGCCACCATTAGGTGATGTCAACAGTTCCTTCACTAGAAGCATCACCAGGCTGGAGGAGTTCGGAGTGGAAAGCTGTGTGTCTATCTTCCTGAGTAGTTGGAGGCCTGATGTTATGCATGGCTTACCTACCACGGAGGAGACTCTTATCTCTGTCACAACCTTCACCTGTCATGTGCTTTTTCTCCCATTGTCTTCAGGCCCATTGAAAGGAATCAAGGCACTTGGGAATTTGAGGGTTCCAGTAACCCAGATGGGAGCTTGACTCAGAGGCCTGAGCAGGGTTGGTAGTGGTGAGGTGAGCATGGGTTTGCAACATTAGGAAGAATGGTTGGACTTGGTGATGATTTGGGAATGCAAGTATCCAATGAGGATGCTCTCTGCTGCAGATAATCGAAACCTTTCTTCATGTCAGAAAAAAAGTCACCAGGCAGTGCTGGTGCACACCTTAATTTCCAGCACTTGGGAGGCAGAGGCAGGAGGATCTCTGCAAGCCTGGCCTGATCTACAGAGGGAGTTCCAGAACAGCCAGGGCCATACAGAGAAACCCTGTCTCGACCCCATCCCACAAAGTGCTGTTGTCCAAACAGATGGTCTCTGGCTAGGACCAGCTGTGGGGCCTGAATGTGGAGCACTTCTACATTCTTTCAATTCTGCCCTAAATGCCTAGGGTTGTTTGGGTACCAACAGAAGGAGTCTAAGGAGATGTGTTGGTCTGGTCTGGAAGGCAGAGGGCAAGCTCATGCTAGGGTTTTACTTTATTCATCCCCCTTGATGTATGAGTCCAAAGGATAGTTAATTGTTGGAGTTTTGCTTATTTGGTTTTGGGGTCTCACTCTGTGGTCCACACAGACCTCAAACCACATGGTTCCCTGCAGCATTTCTGAGGCCAAACCTAGAGCTCAGAGAGTATGGTCCAGGAAGCACCCTTTCCTTTAGCAGCTTTTGCCTTCACCTACCTACATCCTTCCCTACCTTTGGCAAAGACGGCTCTGCCACACCATGGCCATTTTTCTGTTGGAAGGAAAAGCGCAGCTGCGCCTCACCAACTGTCACTAATCAGTGTCACGCTGGACACACAGATGAAGTAGTGTCTGAATATGGTACTGTGATATTTGCTGTCATTTGGTCTTTTTCATATTTCTGATTTAATCCTTTTCATTTTGTCAGTTGGTTTTTGAGAGTCAGGTTTTCCTGTAGCCCAGGTTGGTCTCAAACTCCAAAGGTAGGAGATGACCTTGAATTCCTGCTTCTCCTGCCTTCATCTCCCAAGTTCTAGGATTACGGCATGAACCTTTCTTGCCTGGTTCATTCTTCAGTGGATTTTGCTAGTTCCCAAAAGCTGTTTCTATGGTTGTTAAGCAATCACCAGTCAACAGGAACACAGTACAGATGTTTCTCCAAATGTTGGGTGTAGCCTGCTGTGCATTGGGGAGTCACAAAGGAAACCACAGTGGTGTTGTCTGTAACCTGTCAATCATGTTTTAATTAAACGCTGATTGGCCAGGCAGGAAGTATAGGTGG
>LOJH01017963.1:0-22011 GCA_001685095.1 Ellobius talpinus
TAAGCTAGCCATGCGGGAGCCAGGCGGGACGAAAAGCAGGCCTGCTCTCCCCTTACACTACACAGCATCCTTATTCCCTTCATTTGCCTTCTGATGTACCCTGGGGAAAATGGTGAAAAAAACACTTTCAAGATCAAAAGTTTTGAATTTAGCTTCTTTCCTTTGTTTCTAGAATGTAGGAAACTTTTTATTCACTGTTTGATAGTTTTCAACAAAATCCTTCAGTTATGAGTTAAAAATATCAATGATCACCACCATAAAAATAGAAGTGCTGATCATATTCAATGCTGTGTGTGTGAATTTAATGCTTTATATATGTATATTCACTGCTGATACAGGAACTCTCTAATAATGAAATAAAAGTTGAATCAATAACTTAATACCATATGAAATGTAAGTTTCTCTGTTGGGGAGCCACTCAGCCAAGCATTTTCTATTGGTCATCTCAACGAACTCTTAGCACCTGTCCACAGTCCTTTGCAGTCCAAGGCTGCTACATGTCTCGTTCCCTCATCCCTCACCCCCAAAACTGCTGTAGAGCCTCTCGGCTCCCCTAGGACTAGGAACTAAAAGAGGATATCTCCCTTAATCTAATTCCAACTCGCTAACCAATCTGACCCTCACAGCAATGAGAATGAACGTATGGCAAACATTCATTTCTCCTTTGTGTAGAGGAGAGAAATGAAGTTTAACTGAGTGGAATGATTTGCTGGTATCCCAGAGGTGAGAAAGTGACACTTCCAGGAAGAGCCCACATCTTTAGGCTCTGAGCCCAAGGGAAATTTATCTGTTAAAGAGAAGATGGTTTTGCACTTGCACACATGAACTCTCTACTCAGACCATGATAGGGGTAGAGAAGATGCAGAGACTATTCCCAGCCTTCTGCTCTTTCTAGAGTTCAGGCTGAGGAGGAGCCATGTCTGTTTAACTCCTCTCAATATAGTTCAGAGAAAGAAAAACTTACATATGTGTATAAATATGTGAGAATATTATCTCTGTTGAATGGTATTCCATTGCCACATGATTGGAAGTTGGAATTATTTCAGTCAATCCAGGCTCATTGCTGGTAATTCATACCCTATGAATTATTTACCCACATGCCATATTTTCTATCAGCCACCCTAAAGCAAGCATCACACATAGAATAACTTGCTCTCTGTGTCTGTTGTGTGTATCTGGAGAGGAGGGAGCCTTACAGGGGAGCTCTTAAATTCCAGAACAAGACTATAATTAGCTGTAATAGGACCCAGAGTAACTTCACGGCCATAATTCTCAGCGGGAAAGCAATTATATTGCAGCCGTATAACTAGACAGACATGCTGTAAATACAAAATATTCTCTGAAAATATATGCTCTGTATTTCTAAATACATGGAAAATTAAGTCAGACACTTCTTAGCTAATTGTAATTCAGCGCGGCGTCACACCCTTTCTTTTCTTCAGCATTTCCCTTCCCAGCTCAGTCATAGATTCTCTTTCCTAACATAGATGGTGAAAAGGAGGCATGACTCACTTAAAAACTGCAGGAAAAGGGACTGTAAGGACTTTCAAACCTGACACGTTTTGGGAAGGTTATCTGATTTGACCAGAGGCCTGGATTAGAACCTAGGAGGCTGGGCCCTTTTCCTGGTGGCTGCTTAGACACACTCTCTGCTAAGACAACAGACATCTTCAGTATAACCTGTGTGTATTTGTTTTATTAAGGAATGAGCCGATGTTTAAAAGATCAATGGGTTTTCACAAAAATATCAAGACTTCTAGCTTCTAATAAAAAAAATATACCTCAGTAGGGTCACTGTTCCTAACACCAAGGCTCGACAGATGCTGGCAGCTGGAGAGCAAGACATATTGAGAATCGGCTGCAGCTTGCCACAGAGCTTTCTGTTTATTTAGGTTGTCTGGTTTGTGATTGGTTTTCTTGCCTATAGATCAAAGACTTTGGGATGAATATTGCAATTTAGATTTCTTAAGTGTCCAGTAATTTTTTTCCAGATCTAAGCTTCTATAGCAATACAGACTACAGTCTGATTTAGAATTGACTAAAAGACATGAAGACTATAATAAAAAAACTAAATTATACATTTGTGTTCTTATACTACTTGTAGTCAATTTTTATCCCCCACCCCAGGAGAAAACTAATAATAAATCACAAATACCTGCAAAAACTGCAGTGGCCCTCTGCATGAGAGTCTCCACCACACGGAATGGGTACTCCTTCACCCACGAGTCTGTTTAAGCACTCTGAAATCCCTGGGTTTACTGGGGGTTAAACCAGAACCTTGACATCATTAAAAAATTTTTCTTTTCCTATGACCTCTCTGGCTACTATGTAATCCCAGAATCCCACCTATCCTAGCATTTCTTCCCAGATTCCTCTTCCCAGAGCCTGTATAACAAAGAGCTCCATAGATAGAGGGAGGGAGAGAACAGGCCCCTGAGTCCGTGTGTACCAGGCTCTATCCCCTCTACAAAATTCGGAGCGCCTTTGGCTTCATTTACAGTTCTGTGTCCAGAAAATAGCCCAGAAGAAAATAGAAATGGAACTTTTTTTAGAATAAAAGTTGTTTTCAGGTCTTGAAAATCCCACTTCTCATCCTGTGGTGACTAGCCTTCAGGATGAATGGGCTATAAACTTTTCCAAACCATAAATACTGCATGAACATCTGTGGGTAGGTTAACAAGATGAAATTATTAATGTATAGGGTTTTGAATTTTAAATGGTTGTTCTTTAATTCCAGTGTTGGGAGAAATCCCATTACTCTCTAGTTAAAATAATTAAGCTTCACATTTTTGGGGTGTTATTCTTTTTTTGATGGAGGAAGTGGACAGTATTATTTTGCTTTTTGTTTCTTATCCTAGTTATTTTTCTACCTTCTATAATAATTTTTTTCAAGACAAAAATCTTGCTATGTAGCCTGGGCTGGCCTTAAATGTACTATGTATGCCTTGAAGTCAAAATCTTCTAACTTCAGCTCCTTGAGTACATTCATGGAAATCAAACAGTGGTTTTAAAGGTTTGTCATGGCTATTTCCCCTCCAGCTGTAGCTTAGACTTTTTGTGGCAGTATATTACAGGTAGAATTTGTGGCTAATGACATATCCAGGGGAGCTACCTCCTTATGCCGGTGGAAGGAACCAGCACGAGTCGTGTTCAGACCTTCTGATGTTCAGTCATATAAAAACACAGCCCACGACATCTAGAAAGCAAAGGTATTCAACCTACTGGCGCTGTGGTATTAAACTTATAATTTTCAGAACTATGAGAAATAAGCTTGGCTTTAATAAATTGCACAGTTTCAAATGTTTTCTTATAGCCTCAACAATGGACTGAGACTAGCCCCTAGTATACAGGATATACTCCAGTACCACACTGAGAAATAAAACACTGTTACATTTTATCATCATCTAAAATCTTTATTGTGAACTTTTAAATATCTTCATTTAAAAATATTTTTTAGTGTTTAATGTAGGTAGCTATTAAATTTTAGACAACCTTTACTTCTCAAGCATTTATTAAGATGAGTCACATGATTTTTATCTTTTAATTGTTTAATATAATTGACTAAATTAATCAAAGTTCTGATGTTAGGTTAATTTTGAATTCCTGGCTTTTTAATTAAACTGGCTGCCTAGTTCATTTACAATTAGACTTTACTTCTAAAATAGCTATTTGAAGCTGGTAACACACATTTCTATAAATATTCTCACTAAATCTCATTCCATTTGGTATATAATTCAGTTTTTAATATTTTCTATTTAATATTAATAATTTCCATTATGATTTCTTATGTGCTATTAACTTTTCTAAAGTGCTTTTAATGTTTCAAATGTGTATTGTTTTTAATTTCTGTTTCTTAGAGTATTTAGAATTATAACTTACTTGAGTTAGAGTCAGAGCGAGATAATCTCTCCGAGGCTTGTTGAGGCTTGCTTTTTCATTATGTTGTTTTGATCTCCTATCCCATTTTTGTATGCTTAATCATCCAATTGTGGATAAAATCTCTTATTACAGGAGGTTCAACAACCTCTTTCTTGGTGCTGACCCCTTTTGTTTAAATATATTTTTAAACAGTTAATTACATTCATAGTAGTTGATAATTGTTATGTCTATTTTATGATCTGAGCATCATTTATCAATAAATAGTGCTTCTTATTTCATTTTCATTTTTAACAGATACTATATATATATTCATATATGTACTATGTGTTCATGTATATGAATCATTGTATTTGACCTACACACACACACACACACACACTATGTAGCATTGAGATCAAGGCATACATATCTACTCCTCATGAATTTATTGCTGCTTTATTATGAAAAACCTTAAAAACTCTTCTTTTAGGTTAGTAGTGACTTTATTGGTATTTAGATTTTGGGGCAAAAATTTAATTTTCTATTAATGTATCTCAATTTATTTCCTAAATATATTTCTTACTCTTTTACTTTTTATTCTTAAATATTTTTATTATTAAGTGTAATCCACATTACAAGAAGCATGATTCTACATCTGGTATAAACTTTCAGTATGTTCCAAACTGGGGAAAGGGTACTTGATCCCATCATCCAGCTTCAATAGGAATGGCCTCAAGGACGCCTTGTATCTGGGTTTGATTGGTTAAGCTTGATTCCCAAATGGTTCTACTTGAGAAGCATCTTGATGGACTGACGAATAATGCACACCTGTAGGTGTGTCTGTGAGGGAATCTTCAGAGAGGACTAAGTAAGGGGAGTTTATCGTCCTTGAAGGTGGGCAGTGCCACACGCAGACTTGTGGAAGCCCAGTCTTGTGGAAGGCTGCTAGACTAATTTTAAATGAGTTTAGCACTCGTTAAGGGTTCAAGGTTGAAGGGAATAATATCTAACTCTTCCATTTGTGTGAGGACATAGAGTGAGATACAGCCAGGGAAGCAAGTGCCAATCCTCACTAGACACCAGTCCTGCTGTTTTCAACCTCCAGAGCTATAGCACAGTTTATGCTCCTTATAAATTACCAAGTCTCAGCTCTTTTCTCACAGCTGTACAAGCAGACTGAGACAAGATGTATTTTCCATCCTCAGCCCATTATCTCCACAATGCTCCCTCAGGCGTGCCTTCTGAGAGCCAGTCTGCCACTCTAGCAGGCCATTAACTTCCAAAAATGTTGATGTGACAAGAACATGATTGTGGGCCCGCTGCTTTGCTCCTGTGGTCTAAGGCAGTAATGATGAGTCCTCTGTTGGTGAGCCAAAAGTTCTATTAGTTTCTCTTTAGCACTGTGAGTTGAGGCCCTGTGGAAAGGAAAGACGGGTCTATAGCAGAAGAACCTTTCAGTTCACCTCAAGGTGGGTTCCTGCCTGGAGTCCTGTATTCTATGCAGTCACCTTTCTACCGAGGAGTTGTTCATATCTTCAAGGATGGTTCAAAAGGAAGTCGAGTGTGGTCTTTTGCTGAGTGACTATGCATTTGTATTAGCTTTACAGTGTAGCTGTCTTTATTGCTGGGCTCATGTTTAATCTCTATCCAAGCCACCATAGCAACTCCATTTAGGGCTGTACTGTGCCAGGACTGGGTTGGCAGGTGACAAAACCTGGGTGATGTAAACTTGTGAAGTCATAGTATTTAGTTCACAGTATCTCTTTGGCTATTGATGGTCTCATTTTGGCCACTGACATGTGGACYGGAGATGATCTCTATCTGGCCTTACTCTAACAGTTCATTTACCTATCTCTTGTTCGGACATTTCTGTCCCCAACTTTCCAATCTTTACCTTTCTGGGATGCTCGACTCTGAGGGTAGATGACAATATGAGACACTAAAAACTCTGCTCAATTAGATTCTTGTCCACTTGAGACAAGATAGAACCATCTGGGAAGCGGGAACCTTAATTTAGAAAATGCCTCTATCAGATTGACCGATAGGCAGGTCCGAGGCATTTTCTTGATTGATGATTGATGTGAGAGTACTCAGCTTACTGTGGGCAGTTGCACCCGTAGGTTGCTGGCCTTGAGTGTCATAAGAAACCACGCCAAGCCAGTAAGCAGTCCTCCTCCAAGCCTGCTCCTTCAGCTCTTACCTCAAGTTCCTGTTTTAAATTTCTGCCCTGACTTCCTTCATTGATGGAAATTAATTATTAAATATTATGGAAATGTAAGCCAAATAAACCCTTTCCTTCCCAAGTTGGCTTTTGTCAGTGTTTTATCATAGGAACAGAGAAGATAAGTAAAATAGTGGCCTCTAGATGTCCTATCATTAAATTTTCTGTCCATACTGTGTTTCAGTAGCATGACAAGCTTTCATGGAGTTATGTAGTTCTTTGCTGCAAATGGCATGGCCTTTCTCTACAGCTCTGCTGTTGACATCGTAATTCCTCACTGGGGCTTTTCATAACTCTGTGCAGTGTCTCTGTAATCCAAATATTTTTTTTTAAAAAAAAACCTTAACCCTGTTGGGAATTAAGTCCAGTGCATCAGGGCTGTTTTTTTTTTTTTTACCGCATCCTGAACCTACTGTTTATAAGCTGTGACCTCACAGAAAGAGCTTCCATGCCACTTGATAAAGTGTTTGAAGCATTGTGCAAGCATTATTCTTATCACTCTATTGCCTCCAAAGCCTCGCCCACCCTTCATCACCTTGCTTGTCTTCTTGGAACTGCATTATATACATTTCTCTTTTCCCAGTTCCTAACTAATAAAGTTTTGCTGGTAGAGGAGCTGTAGGGGATTTCTCTTCATTGATCAGATATGCTTCTTCTTCCTGTAGTCCTTATCTGGCAAGTAGGGAATCTGGTGTACTCCTTAATTTCAGTGGATGTAAAGGTGTCATGGAACAGAAGAGGCCAGTGGAAATATTTAATTTCTAAAGAATCGTGCTGCTGCCTTGCCATTGTGAAGTGCGGCAGGGCGTGCTGGGAGTAAGAGTGCAGCAGGGCATGCTGGGAGTAAGAGTGCTGCAGCCCACAGAGACATTTGGCAATGGTTATTTTATCCTTAGAAACACAATTTATGGACAGCCTACTCTAATGTTGTTTAGCCTACATAGTAACAACAGAACTCCCCCCTATATCTGGCAGCAGAAAGTATGGATAGTGCCACTACTGTGGTGAGTTACACCCTCATTTCCAAATATAGGCCAGTCTACAAATCCTTAGCCCCTTGATTAAAGGGAAGTGTGGGTCTTCTTGAATAAGCATCCTATAATAATGCTTCTTTAAGAGACCTGTGGCCAAGCTACAGTTATTATATGTGGATGGAAAGAAATACAGATATGTATCAGGGACTAACATACACTCTGAATTGGTATTAGTTCCTAGTGACATCAAGTAGGGGGATGGTAGCAATCAAGTTATAGATGTAGTCTTATTTCAAATCCCTATCATAGTAGATAAAGTTCATGCCTAGGTTTACTTCATGTTTTCTTATTTCCTGAGTTGTATAATTTAAAAAGATACTGGATAGAATATCCTCATGCTGTTTTGGTATATTAAATGTGAGTCACTGGGATAGAAAGGATTGAATAGAAGATCCTGAAATACTTCCTCCTCTTCATCACCACCATCACCTAAGCAATACTACATCTGAGAAAGATGATCACAGAGACCAGTGCCTCCATCAGAGACTTGAAAGGGTAAAGGCAAAGGATGTGATTTCTCTATGTCTCTGTTTTTCCCGCCTGTTTTGTGTGGGTAGATGTTGGAAGTATCTTGGAGAAAACCTATGAACTATCATAACTTTAAATAGGTACTGATTCCAGTTGGGGTGGCTCTCCAAAACACAGTGATTCTACTGGAAGAACAAAATCAACAAGACCGTTGGAATTTTATTTGCCGTTTTTGATCTGGATAATTTTCTCGATGCCATTTTTTAAGACCCAGCAGAAGCGGTATGCTTTTTTTTTTATGAATCCAGTTCTTTTATTAAAAACAGATTCTTTCCTCATATGATTTATCCTGATTACAGACTCCTCTCCCTCTACTCCTCCCAGTTCCTCTCCACATCCCCTCCACTCCCACATGGATCTATTCCCTTTCTGTCTATCATCAGAAAAAAACAGGTTTCTAAAAGATAACAGCCAAATGTAACAAGATAAAATATAATAAGGTAAAATGAAAACGTCACATCAAGTTGGACAAAGTAAAACAAGGAAAGGCAAACAGAAGGAAAAGAGCCCCAAAGAGAAGACACATGTATTAGAGACTCACTCACACACTCATAAGTCCCATGAAACACTAAACTGCAAATTATAATATATATGCAGAGAACCTGGTACAGAACTGTGTCAGCCCTGTGCATGCTGCTTCAGACATTGTCAGTTCATGTTATCTGCTCAATTGATTTAGAGCATCTTTTTCTCTTGGTGTCCTTCATCTCCTCTGACTCCTACACTCTGCCTCCTATTCAACAGGGTTCCCTGGGATCTGACAGGAGAGATTTGATGGAGTCATCCCATTTAGAGTTGTCTGTTCCAAGGTCCACCCATCCCTGCATAATTTCTGAGTATAGGTCTCTGTGTTTTTTCCAATCAACTATAGGAGGAAGCTTCTCTGTTGCTGGCTGAATAAGGCACTGATTTCAAAATAAAGTTGACCTTAAATCAAATCAGACATTGTTTAATTATTCCCACTTCTAAGTTCCTATCGGTTTTTGATGGGTATTAAATATGTTGTACGTCAGTCTTCAGATAGTCATGTGGGTTAACCGGCTCCCTATAACTGTGATGTGCCTAAGAAGTTGTAAGTCTTATTGGTTGACCATTATAGGTAGAGAGGTATATAACAGGCAGAGTCTGAGCATGTGCAGAAGGTACAGTTAAGTAGGGACCACATAGTCATAGCTCCTTTGGTAATGACTCTAGATATGTTACCCCTTAAACTACTGTCCATGTTGACAGTCTTGCAGTGAGTGCTTCATGATCAAGTGACTGAGCAATAAACAAGCCTGAAAGCCTGGATCACAGGTTGGTCTCATGGTCTCATGCTTTTGCCCTTGCAAAGAAGATAGTTGTAACATTACAGATTCTCAGAAAGCTGATCCCAGTATTTAAGGACTGTCTTCCTGTTAGTTGAAACCTCAAGTGATTTTCTACCATGTTTGCAATGAGAGATAGATTATTAGTATGGTTCAATACCAATTAATAAGCATCTGTGAAATGTTCAGCAGGATGGCCAGGTTCTGAAAGGAACATAATTAGAATACTGGTAAGAAAGTGTTTTGGTGGAAAAAGCATATAGATAACCTTGCAAATTGGATGCAGACTCTTAAAGTATTTGTGCATCTTCTTTATGTTCCTCATAGTGCATCTATAACAAAGAAGTTCTCAACAAAACATGTATACAAGAAGCATACTCTTGAATCCTAGGAACCGACAGCCACTCTGATCAGTACCTTTCTCAGCCATCATCTACTGCAGCAGAAATACAGAGACCCACAGAGGGTCAAATACAGAGACACACAGCCAGACATTACGGAGAGAGTGAGAGACCTACGAACACTCAGCCCTAAACTGGAATTCTCCATCAAAACCCTCCATTCAGGGCTCAGAGAACCCTAAGGAAGAGAAGACTGAAAGAGTGTAAGAGCCAGAGGGTATGGAGAACACCAGGAGATGAAGGCCCTGCATATCAACTGGGCAAAGCTCACATGAACTCACAGAGACTGAAGCAACATGCACAGATCTGCACCAGGTCCTCTGTGGATATATTATGGCCTCCAGTATAGTTTTTTTGTGGAATTCTTGAGTGTGAGAATGAGGAGGTCTCTAATTATTGAGCCTTCTCTTGGTCTCTTTCCCTTCTGTTTGTTTTGCCCAATTCCACTGTATTGATTTCTATCATATCATATCATATTATATTATTATGCTATTATTCCTTAGAGCCCTGCTTGTTTTCTAATGAGAGACAGACATGGAATGGATCTTGATGGGAGAAGAGATGTGGAGGAGCTGAGATGAGAAGAAGAAAGGGAAATGGTAATTAGGGTATATCATGTGGGGAAAAACTATTTTCAGTAAAAGAAAAAAGAAGAAGCATGTTCTTGAGATTTCAGTAGAAATGTGTCTCTCCATCTATGTGGTTATTCAATGGGCCTGTGAATAGATTGGCAGGAATGAAATCTGTGACCTGAGTGGCATAGATAGAGATACTCTTGGGAAGGCTGATTTGGAAGACATTAATGCCTAATTTGGCTGCAGTCATCATCAGTGTTGAGGCCTGATCAGGACCACTCTGTGGAGCACAAGCTAGACACTAAGTACCAGGTTGATTTTTGGGCCTCTTCCCTCATGGGAGAAGCAAAGATTAGTCCTCATTACAACAGACCTATGTACTGGATATGAGTGTACTTTTACTGCCTATAATGCCTTTGTCATAACTAGCATCCATAAACATAGAGAATATCTTATTCATTGCTGTGACATTCCACACAGCATTTCTTCTAATAGAGAATCTCTCTTTATAACAAAGGAAGTGAACAGATATGTATAGAATAAATTAATGTCAGCGTACACTCTGTCATCTGGTAGTGACTGGTCTAACAGAAAAATGAGATGACCTCATTGAAGACACAGATATAGCACTAGTTAGGAGACAGTCCTGTGAAAGAATGAAGTTCTGGCTCATAGGGAGTAGCATATTCCATCATCAAGTGCTGTTTTCCCATAGCCAGATGACATAGATACATTTGTGAGTCTGCGGTGGGCGTAGCATAGGAGTGACTTCTCTTGCTTTCATACCTAAACACCCACTTGTGATTTGATTTCTTCTCACTTGGGCATTGTTAATACTCAACTGTTTTAGAGGCCTTGATTCCCCAAGGAAGAATGAGTCCACTAGGGAGTGCGTTATTAGTTTTACTGAACCGAAAGAGAAGCTGCAATCTGTATTTGAGATTTCCTATGCCATTGTGCCAACAGTAGGAAAGGTGGTTACTCTACAGGCTGGAGCAGCTGAACCTCTCTCATCAGGAAGAAATGGTGCTTCTAGGTAGTGAGGTTGAAGAGTATGCCTGTGTGTCTTTGAAGGATGTCTCTTGTTGTGCCAAATTTTTCTTAAAAAGCTAAGGTAAACATTTATAAACAAAGAAAGGCAAGACCATGAAGAATTACAATGAGAATTTATTTGCTCTCTCTGCCAGGTAAAAGTCAGTGGCTGACAGGAAGGGAAATATTGAAAGCACAATAGGAAAAAGTGATCACTGAAGTCAACTTCGTGCTTGCTTACAGAAATGAGAACTATTTACATATTTTTCATGTATTCAAATATACTAATAACTTTCTTCTTTTTTCCCACTTTACTATTGTATATAGAAGTTTTTGATATTTGAGTTTAGGTAATGGAATATTTAGTGGAAGTCTGGATTTGAGAAAGAAATGAAATAGTCATTGCAGTAGTTTGAATGAAGATGGCTCTCATAGACTCATATATTTGAATGCTTAGTCCCCATTTGGCAGAACTGTTTTGGAAGGACTAGGAGATGTGGCTTTGTTGGAGGAAGGATGTTATTGGGTGTAGTCTTTGAGGTTTCAAATGCCCATGCCAGGTGCATTTCCTCTCTCTGCCTCCTACTTGTTGATCTGATGTTAGCTCTCAGATACAACTGCAATGTCATGCCTGCCTGACTGCCTGGTACCATACTCCCCACCATGATGGCCATAGATTCACCCTCTGAAACTGTAAGAAAGCCCTGAATTAAATTTTTTCTTTTTAAGTTACCTTGACATCTCTACACATCATTAGAAAAGTAATGAAGACAGTCAAATGTAACACTGTAGGGCTTTGTGTCTTGTAATTTGGAGGGCAAAATCAGACCTCTTCACTTATACAAGAGATAGCTATGTCTTGTAAGATGAAAACACATTTCATAGCATGGATGTTCACATATGCATGTAAAGATATATGTAGAAGTTCAGTACTTAAAGAGGTGAATTCTGCTTGATTGATTATTGCCTTGCATATGATCCTAGAACTTGTACCATGTACAAGATATTAAACACTTTTCTCCTTTTTAGTAAACATTAAGTTAGCCTCTGCCAATATAGAGACATGAAGATGACTCCAGGAGAAAGAACATATGTTACTGGTTTTGCTGTTTCCCTTGTTTTTAGTTGCTAAAAAGCTGAGTTGATAATGAAGACACTAAGAGAGACTTACATAGATCTAGTCTACATGGCAAATAGAAAAAGACAAGATCTAGTGATTAAATTGGGAGCATGGGGACCTTGGGGGAGGGCTGAAGAGGGGAAGGAGAAAGGCTGGGAGGGGAGCAGAGAAAATGTAGAGCTCAATAAAAGTCAATAAAAAAGAGAAAAGAAAAAAACCTGAGTTGATTTTGGAACTCCTAGTAGAGTTTATCCTTGGTGAGAAACTCCTAGGAAACTTCTGGTAAAATGCATGGGATACAGCCGGATTCTCAATGAGTTCAGCATCAACACCCTATGGGTAGCTTCCCAGAAAATAATTTTGTTTACTACCGTCTTTCCTTCTCTTCCTTTACTTCCCACCTGTTTCCTCTTTTTCTCTCCCCTTTCCTTCCTTTTTTCCATATTCCCCTTCATTTTCATTTTTATATCAATTGAAAAACTGGGTTTCTGAACTGGAGAGATGCCTCCGCATTCAGAGGCATGTACTATTCTTGCAGAGGACCACAGTTTGGTTCCCAGCACCTATATTAGGTTGGTCACAATTTCCTGTAACTCCATTTTAAAGGATCCAGTGCCTTCTTTTAGACTTCATCGTTGCCTTTATTCACAGGTGAATGCACACACATATACATAACTTAAAAATGGAAATAAGCTTTCATATAATAATAAATTTCACTGTAATTTTGCATACATATATATGATACTTTGATAAATATTTTCCAAATAAAGAATGCAATATTTCATTTTTAATGCCACTAATCTCTCTAATGATTGTAAATGCTTTGTGCTGTGTATGCCTACAACTGCATGCATATGTACATGTGTCATTCCATTGTTATTACAGATAGGAGTAGGTGCAATGAGAAGTAATTTTACCACAGTCTGAAAACTACACAGTCTTGAAATTTCCCCTGCAACAAAAAAAATCAGTCCACTACTTTTGATTTCACCAGCACTCAAATTTTCAGGACAGAATGTAGCCAGAGTCTTGGCCAGAATGCAGAATGTAGTTTTCTTATGTCCATTCTACTATGGAATGACATACGGTTTTTCAATCTTTTTGTGGCTTTTGTTCCCCATTGTGACAGCTTTTATTTCAAGAAATTAATGTGGGATCTCTTCCAACTGCGACGTGTAACTATTACAAAGCCAGAGATTAGGAAATCGTCTGTTAGTTGGGTCCATACACCAAGCAGATACCCCATGAACCAGATATGGACCAGTATTCCACTTATTATCTGAACTGGTTTATATTCCCAACCCTAAAGTGGGGCATCTGATAATAATTCAGGTTCCTTGATAACAATTGCTATGTTCAATAGTTCTAAAAGAGATGAATATTTTCATTTCCATATTTTTTGTATATTTTGGATATATGCCTTTTTGGAGAAGGACTACATCTACTTATTGTCATGTTGCCTTATCCATCCTCCTAAAGATCTAGGTTGTTCAGCAATTGGCACTCTTATGAAAGCTGGTTTGGGTTTTAAAACCAGGCAAGAGATAGTTTGGTAATTATAAAAATAAGTCTCCTGAGTTTCTTTGACATTCATTTGATTGTGTAGTTGTAAGCTTTCTTGATTATAGGCCAGAAAAAACATTGTAGGCCTTATGGGAAATAAGGTCTCTGACAGAACTGCTCAGCTCTTCCACTGTAACATGGCAACAACCATGAATAATATGAAAATGAATAAGCATGGCTGTATGCCAATAAAACTTTACTTTTTCACAATTGCTGTTTTAAATACAAAAGAAAGTCTTGCTCTATGAGCTTTACAAAAACAGACAGAGGGCTGGATTTGACTTTGGAGCTAGAGCTTGCTTGTCCCCTAATTTAAGTAATGCATTTGTTTATTTCTTTCTGTCTTGTTCTTTGGAAATGCTGTGTTTCTGAATAGCTTCTAACTGCCTCTGTAGGCCACCCAGCCCTGCTACTAGGACTGTAAGGGCAGTGATATAATTGTGCTTTCATGTTAATGGTTAAGCAGCACCACTTGAACTTGTCAGTCATCTCCCTGCTGCTAGGCAGTCCACGTGTGTACAGTACTTCCTCCTATTCCTGATTGACATTACCACTGTCATCATTGATCTCTTCAATGATGCTGGAGCAGTCTTACCAGTAGACTAGGTCACAACATCCTCCCTGCTTTCCATATTTTGCCACAAAATGATTGGATTCACAACCTGATAAAACGCTACCACTATTGCATATGTACTCACTTGGGCCCTTTGATCTTTCTGTTTACCATTGGCCATTACAACTCTGACATGCCTTTGTGTGAGCTTTGTGTGAGCTTTGTGTGACTTCACTTTGTGTGAGCTTTGGTCTTCTCCAAGTCTGCATGACCACCCACCATCTTCTTGGATTTTTGACAGCACATCAAATCTTGTAAGTGGGCTGTTAACAAATAATAGGCTTCCTCTAGATCCAAACTTTGTTTTCTACCTTTCCTAGTCAGCCACCCCAGTATCCATCTTCTCGTACATTCTCCAGCTCCTGCTGGAGCATTTTGGCTAGCATCTAGTTGTAATCCTTTATTTCATGCTTGTTTTTGCTTTGTCTGTGCCTGGGGTGTTGGGTCTTCAGTTAAGAGTACATGTTTTACTTGCAGAGGAGCTGAGTTGGATTCCCAGTACCTATGTTGGGTATCTCACAGTTGCTATAATGCTACCTTCAGGGAACCTGACACCTCAGCCTCTAGATCACTTAAAATCACAAATATGTGCACATGCACATAGACACACGTAACTAAAAACAAAATATATTTCATCCTGTATATTAAATTGCAAATTACTATAAATCAAAATTCTCTTACTGTCTTCAAAATTTAGCTTCTTTACTTCTAAAATGATTGTTATCTATAATATCTATTTGTAAATGATATAACTGTCAAGTTACTTTTGGTGAAAAACAAATTTTTTGTAAGATTGTTTTCTTTGGTGGAGAGGCCAAATTGGATGCTCTACTCCTCAGAAAATGATACCTGACCAATATAGTTTCTCTCAGAATGTTCTGTTTTGCTCTCACAGTTGCTGGACATGGCCATTAAATTCAGTATCACAGAAAATGTGTGTTATGGCACTCATGGGATGCTGTCACTGTACTCTCTGGGGCTTAAGTGTTTCTCTCTTAAGAGATCAGAAAGAAGCTTCCGTACTTTTCCTATTCCCTTGTATTACTCCCTTCTGAATAAAAATCTAAAGTTAGTGAGTCTGATTGACAAAGCTTATATCAATTACCCAACTTAGTTGCCAGAGTCTGGAAAAAGTGATTCTGGCTTCTATGTTGGGAAGGAAAGGTTCATAATGGAAGGAAGGCCCCACACAGGAAACTCAGGCATCCATCTGGGACTTTGAGGATGGAAGCATTATTATGAATGCAGAAACCTGAACATAAAAGAAATATTGGGCAAAGTCTTCCCTGAAGTGCAGTGCTGTCCTACCACCATTCTGTAGCTTATTTCTAGATGATTTATTTCCATGAAAATAAATCATTAAGTTTGTTTAACCACTATCTATAACATTTATCCCCAAAGGAAGAAAAAAGTCAAGCCAGTCTTAATTCAAAATCTTTTTAATTGTAAACTTATGGTTCTATATTTTCTCCCTCTGAAGTTCAGTGTTACTGTGTATAAAATAGGGGTGCCTGTCTCACTGGATAGCTCTGAGACATTATTGAGATGATACATAGGGCTCACACTATGGCTTCTTGCAGGAAGTGATTCCCAGCATGTGCTAATTCCCTCCTACATCTTCTTTGCAGTTCTCATAGTGTGACCGTAGACAGAGTGACCACAAGGGCTTACTGAATCATCAGAGAAGAATTGTATTTTATACTATTTATTTTACTATTTTATGCTAAAATCATTTTGAGAAGCTTATTTTGTCTTACTTGAATATTTGAAAATTAGTGAACCATACAGAAGATATATTTAAATTCCCTATTAATCAGAATTCATTTTTCTAATTTCTCTTCCATGCTGAAACAATGTTGATTTCTCAGTTACTGCAGGGCCTCAAAGGAAGGCAGCTGTCCGGGGTCCTGATTGTAAATCCCATAGGGAAATTTCAGATTTAGATCTATTGCAGCAATGCTTCTTAGCCTTTTAAACTTTATGAACTTTCACATTTTCCCTTGGTTTGTCTTCTATTATATTTGTCACCCAAGAAGAACTTGTTGACCTTTACTGACTGTGAACTTTACTGAGTATATTACAAAAGCAATAGGTATACATGCTCCCCATTTATCTGTTCTTTCTGCTTTCCCTGTGGAGAATTGTATGGTTTGCCCTTAACACAGCTATTCTAGAGTAACTATTAGTCCAAGTATGATGTTGAAGACTCTGGATTCATTATGGATTATCACAGACACACATTATAAAGCATACAGCTAAAGATCTAATGGTGGACATTGTGATAGGCCAATTGTGGAAGTATTGTAAATGGAGAGGACTCTACAGACTTGTAATGGCCATTCTTGGTTGTCAACTTGACTACATCTAGAATGAACTAAAATCCAAATGGCTGGGCACACCTGTAAAGGAGCTTTTTTCTTAATTAAATCATTTGAAACAGAAAGAGCCACTTTTAATCCTGATCATTGAGGTGGAATAATACACCTTTAATCTGGACCACACCTTCTGCTGGCTACCTGTATAAAGGACTTGGAAGAAAACTTGCTCTCTCTCTTTAGCTGCTTACTCTCATCTTGCTAGAAAGTCCATTTCATACCTTCAGTAGCATTATTGCCTACATCTTTAGGATTTCATTGTATACTACAGACTAGTTAAGACATCCAGCCTCATGGACTAAACAACTACTAGATTCTTGGGCTTTCTATAGGTAGAAAACCATTGTTGAACAGCTGGAGCACAGCCTGCAAGCCATTCTAATATATTATATTAGAGAATGACTATATATTATATTAATTATTATGATACTAATATATAAGATTGGGAAGTGAATATATATATACATGTATCTATTCTATAAATTATGTTCCTATAGAGAATCATGACTATACAATATTATAGCTTTATATGAAATACTGCCTTCCTCTATTATTCTTGTGGACACTGGGGTCCTAGATCCTTTTGTAACTGTACCCAGAAAGACTGGGTATTTGGGGGCAAGTTATTCAGTCTTTGTGTAGCTTGGTTTTTCAGTTTGTGAAAATGAAATAAAATTAGTATCTACATTCATAGGAGGTAGTATGTCTAAATTAGTATCTACATCCATAGGAGGTAGTATGTCTAAATTAGTATCTACATCCATAGGAGGTAGTATGTCTAAATTGGTATCTACATCCACAGGAGGAAGTATGTCTAAAACAACATGTAATAAGCATATGCATCCCATTATCAAGCATTTGTTTAACTCTCAATGAAATTCTCTCTTTGTAAACCATTTAATCTCAGAGGTGATTTGGCCTTTTCTCTCTGTTGCTGTTTCTTTTACCATTTTCCCCTTCTTATTGTGCTTAGTAGAAGTAGGATTGGTAGCAATAGTGTCAGAAAAATCACTTGTAATGACGGCTTCTCCTGGAATTTTCAAAACATACTTCCTATGGCTGCCAGGAAAGCACACTGCTCATATTGACTTGCAGGACAAAACCAGCTACAAGGGATAAAAGAACTTGAAGACTTCCGCGTGCTACACCATGGAATCCACACCCCGCATGTGAGTCAGGCAATTCCTGCCCATCAGGATGTCTCTGAGACACTTTATTCTTTGTCTCCTGGTTAGCTTGGTCATCACTGATAGAGGACCAATTTGGGAGAACACTGTTTACCCAAGTCTCCATTCTTCTCTCCCTTTAGAATGTCAGACCTGCACTGCTATCAGAGCATTCTCCTTGACCATTCATGTTTCTCTCTCTAGGTGAGTTTGTGTGGCCCACCCAAAATAAAGGAATAAAATTAGATATATTAAACAAGAGAATCAAAGCTTGTTGTCTTGTGCTTTTAATCCAAGTGTTCATAGGGTAGAAGCAGGATGATCAAGGAGTTCAAGGCCAACTTAAGTTACATAATAAGTTGAGGGCTCTCTTTTTCTACATGAGACCATGCCTTAAAAAATTCTATGACAGCAATTAATTTTCTCTTCTGAAGTCAAGAAATATAGGATTAAAGTGTCAGTAGGATTAGCTTCTATTAAGGCCTCTTCCCTTGCTGTGTATATAAGTCACCCACCCTGTGAGTGTGTGTGTGTGTGTCTGTGTGTCTGTGTCTACATCTCTTACTGAATAAAGACATTGCCATACTGTGTTGGGACCCAATCTAATGATCTTATTTTCACTTGATCACTCCTTACAAGAAATGCCTCCAAATACATGAACATTCTGAAGTGCTTAAGGTTAAAACCTCCCCAGACAACCTGAGGTGAGGATACATAGCCTATAACACCTTCACAGGTGTGTCCCCCATTAATTGCAAGTGCTTCTCATTCAGTTAGTTATCTTTCCAAACTGCCAAAGATTATCTCACTTCAGCCTCTGAGCAATCCAATTGCACAAGTAGAAAATGGGATGAGTCTGCCAAAATACCATTGCTAGTGTAGATGGTAAGCAAATCTGCAACTTCTTAGTCGAAAGCTACTGCCACCCTGCTACATTTTCCTGAATAAAGTATGTGTGTCACGTGACTGAGCAAACATACAAAACTCTCCCTCTAGACCTTCATATACCAAATTGGCAATAATGTTTTATGTTTTCATACATCCTTAACAAACTCATATTTATCATTTTCAACTTTAATTATTGGTATCTTTTCCCTTCCACTTTAAATTAAACACTGCCAGAGTAAGTACAATGCAATTTTGAGGCTGGGCTAAGCTTTATTTCTATTCGTTCTTCTGAAATGTTTAGTAGAGCACTGTATTAGTTACTTTTCTGTTCCTGGAATAGAATATGATGATGACCAGGAGCAACCTAGAGGGAAATGGGCTCTCTTCACCTTACAATTCTGCAGGGGATAACAGTCCATTGTGGTAGGACAGGCATGGTACCTGGAGTGAGGGATGGCAGTCCATTGTGGTGGGTAGCTGGAGTGTGAGGCTTGAAGGGCAGTCAGGAAACAGAGCTCATTCATCTACATACAGGAAGCCAAAAGAGAGAACAGGAAGTGGGACCCTGCTATGAAACCTTAAACCCTACCTCCAGTGACATACTGCCTCCAATGAGACTCCAATTCCTAAGGACTTTAGAACTCTCTGAAATGGTACCATTTACTGGAGTTCATGTATTTAAATACTTGAACCTGTGGGTAATATTTCTCATTAAAACTACAAGGATCTTGGACAGACTATACTCAATGGACAAAGCTCAATCCAACAACTATTCATCATGGACCTGTTCTAACCTGTACCCCCAAAGCCTCACTCAATGCTTGGGGCATAGTAGTTCTCAAAGCAGACTAACATGCTATAAGACAATGGGTCTATTGCAGTGAACCCAAGAGATTATGATGGGTTGAATAACTCTGTCATTTATTCCCATATCCATTTATATCAATTATATAATTTATATGCATTCTTAGTATGTATGTGATAAGCTTAATGTGAAGAAATTCACTTAACTGCCAGTTGTACAATGAGTGATTACATTATGTTTTTACTATAATTTTAGAGTGTATTTATACCTATAAGAAGTCTACTATAAAGCCGTATGCTAGGTTTTGCTGGCATCAGTTTCAAATAACTTGTGTTTAGCACATCTTTCATGAACTTAAGAGGCCAAGTTGAGAGACTGAACTAAACCACATAGTATTGTGCAAGGGAATACTATAATGTTGGCACAGTGACTAATCTGCCTTAGTGGGAGCTTCTCATAGTGCATCCATGTGCCCAAAATACATAATATGCATATTAACTGAACACTGAGCTACTCTTTATTCAGATTTTTTGTACAGGTCACTGAGGATGTCCTCTCTATAGCAAATGGAGACTACCACAAAATTCACAAGTGGGCATAATGCAGAGGCATCTGTTTGTGTGGAACTTAGATGCAGTGGATACATCTTCATCATATCTCTTCCCTCTATGACTCAGAAGTCATCATAAAAAGGGGCTGGGGGAAGAAAGATGGTAAGAGCCAAAATGCCAGGAAGCCTGCTATGAAACAGAAATGGAGGAACAATAGCACTATCAGTTAACATGTTAATATCTATTAATGTGTTAATATATTAACATGTTAGTATCTATTAACATGTTAAGAAGGGAAACTTTGTGGGGTCCCTCCCCTAGATAAAAAATGCCAGTCAGTTAATGACTGTGGGGAGAAGGAAGGAGAAAGCTATATAATTCCATTGAAATCAAAAACATTAAAAAGAAAATTAATATTAAAAATTGTCAAATAGTTATTATGTGCCAGGCATAGCCATTTGAAATCCTTCAACTATCTTTTGACTGAGGTATTTTGAGCCCAATTTTTCCACTGACTTTAGGAAACAGACTGTCTGGATTGTGCGCTAATAAACACAGCTGAGAATCTTTAGTTGTCCTAAAAGCTATGGCAACACAAAGGCTACAGAAAGAAAGATGACTCCATAGTCTATATTTTCCAGTCACACACAGCATCATGACTCATTAGCATCAGAGGTCTTGTTTGCCAGGATTAGCTATGATCTTAATCCTGTAAGACATCCTTGAGAAAAACTACAAACAGTTCTTCAAGATTTGAAATGAAGAGGAAACTTCAGGGCAGATGCCGGAGAAATGAAGTTGGCCATCTGATTCAGGATCTGATAGAACATTAAAACTCTAGTTTCATAGTAAGCCAGCTTTGCATTGTAAATGTTGCCTTCTTCTTAGTTACTGTTATATTGATGTAATAAGAAGCCATAACCAATGCAACTTATAAAAGACAGAGTTTGTTTGGGGTTTACAGTTTCAGAGGGTTAGAGTCCATCACCACCATGGTGGGGAGCATAGCAGAAGGCAGGCAGGCCTTGGAGCAGCAGCTGAGAGCTATTGCTTTATCACATCTGAGATAAGATACAGGCTACTCACATCTTGAGATACAACCATGAGTCAGAGAGCTAAATGGGAATGGTGTGGACTTTTAGAACTTTGAAACCCATCTCTGATGACATCCTTCCTCCAAGAAGTCACACTTCCTAATCCTTCCCAATTTTACCAACCTGGGAACAAGCATTTAAATATATGAGCCTACGAGGGGCCATTCTCATTCAAACCCCGAAGCCTTCTAATACACATTAAGAAATATCACGCTACTACAAAGCAAAGTGATAGAGGAAGAATATTTTTTACTCAAAGTGTTTTTTTTTGAAGTTCTAACTGTGAAAAGACACAGTAGGAAGGTTATCAGGATTATATGGAGATCTATTATAATGATTGACTTTAAGGAGTTTAATGTCTAGTACAAAATGCCAACATGCAAAAATAATATAATATCGGAGCAGCTATTTTTCCAGAGTGCTTTAAGCAGGCCCTGTAGTGAACAGAGCCAGGATCAGTGGGAGGCAAGTGAGCCACTTATGTGAAGTGCAAAATTTTAGGAGAAGTGTCAAAAAGCTCATATTTAAGATAAGTAATGTTTTATGTAGGGTTTTAAAAACACAAATAATGCAAGCCAACAAAAACATACCAAATTTTAAATAAAGTAATGATCAATGTTACTGATTTTTTCCACTTTGCCTCAGGCTCAGCGTGGCACTGCTGCTGACATGAACATCAAATGCATGTGTTTCCACTGTCCAAACAACTTGTGTTCAATTAATTTCCCAGGTAGACAACTGGACATTTGCAAAGCACTTAAAAACAGTATTTGGGAGCACAGAATTCAGGTTCAGGTATCTAGCTTGGAAGCTCATCTCTGTTGCTTGTACCATCTTACTCCTGTCAGAATGGCTAAAATCAAAAACACCAATGATAGCC